>VDFB02116527.1:20536-40793 GCA_007258455.2 Sequoia sempervirens | reverse complement strand
AAAAATATGCATCACATCTGAACATGAGTCCTCTACTTATATCTAAAATATTTTAAAAAAAATATAATGATTTATTATGGTTAGGGTGGTTAAACAAACACCCACTTCTTATTTTTTTCTTGAAATTTAGGTACTACTGCATTGAAATTTCAATTTTTCACTAAATAGATTTTTTTTTTAGAAAAATAAACCTAGTAGTTTAGAAACTACATTCAATTAGCCACAGATTCTATTCTTACATATTTTTGAAATAATACAGATAACTTATTAAAAAATTTACGTCAAGTTGCCTAACTCTGATTTTTCTGAATTTTCATTGCCACTCAAGGGCCTATTTTTTCCATGATGATCCTACGCATACCCATGAAGTGCATTAAGTCATTTTTCTGAGCCTAATTGGAAATTCCTTTAGTATGTTGTAGATGCATTGTAATGAATTTGATCTCTGGTGGTGAGCCACCCACTTTTCTATCTTGGCGATCTCTTCTATTCTCTAGACAGTGAATCCTCTAGACAGTGAGTCCACCTAGTAGTGAGTCATTTTGTAATATCTTGTAACCTGTTATAATATATTGTGAGATAATCCTCATCATGGTTTATCCCTTTTTATTATTTCTATGTAAATTTGGTGTTCTTGTGTTCTTTGATGAGATGCATGCTTTCTGTGTTCCTTTCAATTACTGCAATTATAATATATTTCATTGAATGAATGTTTAAAGTTGATGAAGTTAATGAATTTCAGGGAATACTGATTCACCCCCTCCTCTTATTATTCCAGATGTTCAACACTATAGACATGTGATGCATGGTGTTATAGAAAAATTTCCCCAAATGTAGTTAGTTAATCCAAGTTGTTTTCTGCCCTATAACAAAGTCCTTTATGTTGGTATGTGGCAACTAATCATGCTATACTATACACTCTTCATGTATCCTTGTCGAGGTTTGGGGATGGGCTAGGCCTTGGGTGAGGGTTCAGGGGTGGCAACCTCCGAAAAGTGGGGATTCGAGGGCGGCAACCCCCGATAAAATTTTTTCTCCTATTTTTTCACTTCGTCATCGACAAAATAAAAAATGACTTTGTAAAACCCTAATTATGGAAGCTTCTAAAAAAAGCTTGTAATAAGTGGTTGGGATGGGAGTTGCAGTAGGGAATTATTTACGAGATTGTAATATGTTTTTCACTAGATAATAAAATCATTGGATGGTTGTGGTTTTGTGGATGTAGCCCATATTGGGTGAACCACATTAAATTTGCTATGTTGTCTTGTTGCTGCTATAATTTTTCTTTTTGTTTTATTTATCTATTTTTTTGATCAAATTTGCATTTAACTATTAGATATCTACCTTCTAACCCTAACACCTTAGGTAGCCTTCAACCCAATTATTCACAATTTTATTTTTCCCATATGTTTGTGGATGGTAGCTAGTTCTTGGAGTCAATTTCGTGTGAGTCAAACAAAAGAGCTCTCACCAAAATAGGCTGATAAACTTGTTGTCCCTATCAATCACAATGTTCTTGGGCAACCCATGAAGTCTAAATAACTCTCTAAAAAATATATCAACAACTTGAGGAGCCTTAAACTCTAGAGGAATGGCGTGGAAATGAGCATATTTTGTAAGCCTATCAACCACCACATAAATATAGTCCTTACCTTGCGCTTTAAGCAGTTGCGTGATGAAATCCATGTATATGCTCTCCCATTTTTGATTTGGGATGGGTAAAGGCTGCAACAAACCAATAGGAAAGACATGCTCAGGCTTGTTTTATTGGCACACCAAACACTCCCTAACATGATACAATACATCATTCTTTAGACCCTTCCATGAAAAATGCTCTCTTAATTGCCTGTATGTCTTATAGAAATCTGGATGACCACCAAAGGGTGTTTCATGAAAAGCTCTCATAATCCTCTCCTTTACCTTATATTTTGGTACAAGATACACATGGTCCTTGTAAAGGATGAGTTCTTCAACCACCTTGTATCTATCATCATGCAACCTCCCATCTAAAGTGTCAGTATCAAAGGAATCATTAACATATTCATCTATTATGGTAGTCTTCCAATCGATAGATATATTATAAATATAATAGAAATAAGGTTTCCTAGAGAGTGCATCAACCACCACATTATTTTTTCCCTCCACATACTCAATATCAAAATCATAGGTTTGAAATTTGCTTACCCATTTATGTTTCCTGTCATTCAAGTCATGTTGATTGAGGAAGAAATTGAGGCTATTATGATCCATTTTGACCACAAAATTCCCACACACCAAGTATTACCCGAATTTAACAAGTGCATGCATGATAGCTAGTATCTCCTTGTCATAAATAGAGAAGCCCTTCTCTAAATCCTTAATATTCCTACTCATATGCTATAGGATGCCTATTTTGCATCAACACTGCTCCAATACCCTCCCATGAAGAATCAAACTCAAGTATAGAAGGAAGTGAAAAATTTGGAATGGCTAGAATAAGACATGAACTCATTACCTCCTTAAGTTTGTCAAAAAGTTTTTGTGTTGAAATGCTTCAAGAGAATTCCCCCTTCTTTGTCAAACTAGTCAATGGAGCTACAAGTTTTGAAATCCCTTTTACAAAACTCCTATAGTAGTTGTATAAACCCACAAACCCTCTCAACTATGATAAGTTCCTTGGTCTAGGCCAATCCAATATTGCCTTGATATTCTCCTCATCAATGCTAACCCATTGAGCACTAATCCTATGCCCCAAATACAACATTTCAGTCAAACAAAACTCACATTTTGATATCTTGGCATAGAATGAATTTTTCTCAAGTATGTCAATCACCTCATCTTTGTGCTTTGAGTGATCCTCCCATGTCCTACTATAGATCAAGATGTCATCAAAGAAAACCAATTTTTTTTCCTTAATTGTAGAGTGAATACTTGGTTCATACATGATTGGAAGGTAGTGAGGGAACTGGTTAACTCAAATAGCATGATTGAAAACTCTTAATGTGCATTGTGAAATCTAAAAGATGTCTTATGCACATCCTCTTCTCTCACTCTTATTTGATGGTACCCTGAATGCAAGTCAATTTTAGAGAAGTATACTGCACCATGAAGCTCATCTATGATCTCATCGATCTTGGGAATGGGGTAGTGATTTTTTATTGTCTTCTTATTGAGTGCTCTATAGTCAATGCACATCCTCAATATCACATCCTCCATCTTTACCAACACCACAGATGACGCAAAAGGGATAGAACTCAACCGGATGTACTTGATGTCCAACAACTCCTTGATTGCCTTCTCAATCTCCTTATACATCCTAGGATGTCAATAGAGAATAGTGATGATGGTATTCACTCCCTCCTCAAGCTCAATCACATGTCAGAACCCTTTGTCTAGTGGTAAACTAGAAGGGATCTCTCCCTAAACACCTTACATTTCTTTTCTAGGATGGATTGGATGTCAATGGGGTAGGAACTTCCCTCCTTTGGTGGACTAGTATATGTTATCAAGCACTTAGCTGCTGAAACCACCTCATCCCTATGAAAAGAGACCACTCCATCATCTTGGCTGAAACTACCATGGGGCCTCCCTTGGATAAGCCTCGAAGAACAACCTCCTTCCCATTAGATTTGAACTTCAACTCCATGGTTTGATAATTATTTGTGTTTTCCCCAAGAGAATGTATCCATTGCACTCTCAACACCATTTTTTTCTCACCAATGTCAATTATGTAGAAATCATCTCATATCTTGTGTCCTTCTAGGGCCAACTCCAACTATTGAATCTAGTGGGTACATAGAATCATATAACCATCTGCAACTGTCACATAAATTCCCTCAAAGTATTCGGCCCTTAGACCCATCTTAGCTACTAATCCTTCATCAATTAAATTATGGGTGGCTCCACTATCTATTAATACTATCACCTTTTTCCCTTGTAGGAATCCTCTAATCTGGAAATAGTGAAGTCTTGGTGCCCTTGAAAGTGTTCCAAGAGTGCCCCCAAATGTTCTCCCTCTATCACCTCCTTGTGCTCATCCTCATTAGCATTGAGTTCACCTTCTCCATCCTCTACATCATCATCATAAACCACCTCAATATAGTTGATTTATCCTTTCCCCAAACATCTATGATCTAGTACCCAAGGCTCCCTACAATTAAAGCACAAATTTTTCCTTTGGAGCTCATTCTTAGACTCATCCATCCTACTAGGCTTTGGAGGTAAGATCTTTGATTGAGGAATAGTCTTGTAAAATTCCTTTTTCTTTTGCCTCATTGGTGCATTCTTGGAATTAGGTTTATTCTTCACTACAGAGTCCTCTAGGCTTAGGGATCTTGGAATTGCATCCTCTAAGGACATTTGCTCAAAATCCCTCACCACCTTGTGGAAGGAATATGATAACCCCTTAATGAAAAAGAACATAAATCTCTTATCTGATACATTTGGTACCTTAAAAATTCTTTGAAATTATGTGACATAATCCTCCACTGACCCATGTTTCCTTAATTGTGTCAACTCCTTGAAATATAACTTTGGATCTCTTTTATCAAATATATTTTGAAGATTTTGTGTGAAATCAACATATGTATTAACAAGGTTAAATCCTTGTGCTATAATACCATGATACCACCATTCGTGAGCTATGCCATCCAAATGTAGAATGGTGAACTCGATTGCTTCATATTTATTCATAGGGATGAGTGAAAGGCATGTGTCTAATTTTTGAACCCATGAAATGTAGGAAGCGACAACTTACTTTGTGTTGGAGGTCTCTATTAAATCATTTCATAGGTTTCCTTCCATCATTCCTTGATCCATTCTTTGGGCTAGCATTACTGTACTGCTCAAGGGAAATCTCCCTTCTAGTGATGGGATCTAGCCTCATGTACTCCACTATCACATTAGAAAAATCATTTACAACCTGATTCATCCCTTCTTCTTCTTGTGGCATCTCCACCTAGAAAAGAAAGTGGGTTGGAAGGGTCTAAAAGTTGATCCACTTGGAGTTTTGTTTAGATTTCCAGCTCCAGACCACTCCGAGTTGTCCTCTTCAACATTATTTGGCATATAGATATGTTATTAGTGACTATGTTGGTTAAGTTTTGCATCAGTATTTGGTTCATTTGTTCTTGCCTTTGCATAACCTACCAATCTACCAAACCAATCACCCAAATAACAAACACTACTCGAACTTGGCACGAAAGGATTAGAATCAAATAATACTATGTGAAATGTTGATTGAGAAGGTAGTCGTGAACAACAAGGGGAGATTGTCACGTCACCTTGATGATAGTTATGATCAACAAGAGGTTTTGTCCCTTGGATCGTCATAGAAAATTTCCCAAATCCGTGACGATAGAAATCAAATGAAATACTCTTCTTAATATCAACATATAGTTGACCCAAATAGGACCTAAATTTAAATTTAAATATAAATATTATTTTATAGGACAAATCTATGTTCTAATTTTTAAAATTTATATGTTAAAATATAACAACGTTGAATTTTTAAATTGGTTAAATTATTTCATTGCATTTGAGTGTGGTGTATTCCAACCAATAAAGCCACATGTAAATTTTCATCTAAATGAATGTGGCATCAAACACTTAGGTTTGGGCGAAACTAACATCCTAACCCCATGATCTAAATAAATTCAAACATTCTATTTAGGTGTAACTTACTCCAACTAATTTATCATTCAATTCCAAGTGTGAATGGTTGAAATGAACAAGTCAGGTACAAGTTTGTAAGTGAATTTGAACCAAGAGAGAAGTCATCCAAGACAAATTGCTCCACCAAATTTTAACAGATTAAAATACAAATACAAAAAAAATTTCAAAATTTTTAAAATAAATTTAGCTCATTCAAAGATTTTGGAAGAATGTAATATTTCCATAAACATGAAAGAAATGAATAAATAAAAACCTTTATGGTTGTAGTTTAAAATTTAGCACTACATAAAATATATGTTGTTGACATTAAAGATTGTACTTTTATAATACCAATTATGCATTTATGATGTATGTTTTCTAGCTTCTTTTGTAAATATGTAGGAACAAAATACATGACCAGCCAAAAATAAAATAACTACACATCTTTCACTCACATTGCTATCATCAAATATGTATTACAATTTTTTTGTAATTTTTGATGCTTTAGCCAATCGAGTTAGGCCCACCACCCCTGGGCTTTCTTCATTTTGATTGCTTCCATACATGACATTTTTCCTATGTTACGCATTGCATTACAATCACCTCTTCTTCATTGCCAAGTGGTAGTGACCCTCCTCATCCCACAGGGCCTTCTGGGCCTTTTCACGGTCTGCCCCAAGCCACCCATCAACCTCCTTATAAATAGGAACAAACTGCCACAAAACCATCGTAGTCATTTGCTCTATAATTCCTTTTGTTGGTGGAGTCCGTAACCTAGTGGTAAATTTGGAGATGGCCCTTTGGTGGGACAATGACCCTTTGGTGGGGCAACTTGAGCAAGTATTGACACAAGATCCTACTGGTCTTGACATACCTAGGCCTATATTATTGTAGTTGTTGAAACTAAACTATTTTCAACCAAGGAGGTGTGTTCTCCAAAGCATTTGATACTGGCGAAAACTGGTGCGAGGTGTGCTGTCAAGGACAACTATTTCTTTGCACAGTTGTTGGACAAGGATTTGCTTCAATATGGTGTAAGTTGCCATTGATCTTTAATTTATCTATATTTTGTAAGATAGAAGATGGATCATTTAAGTTTCAACTATAAATTTTCAGTACTGAAGGATTTTGTGAATTTACTGGTTTTGAACTTAAAAGTTGCCCTGAATTTTTAGGTAAGATAAAATATTTTAAATTTCTATTCTACAAATTTTCTAGATTGATTAGGGGAGAGGACCCAGTAGTTGTGCACCCTAACTTCACACATCTAATTTTTCTACGTGGAAATTTCAAATCACTCCCAATTTTTTATAGCAACTTACTTGGCAAGTCCCCTTCTTATAACTTTCATTTCAGGGCCACATCATCGAATATGATGCCACATCAACATGCTTTTTTTAAGGTGTCCAAAAAGGTCCAAAAAAAAAGTGAGACCAATACTTGTTCATTCACATCATGGGTAGTTGAGCGCTGATGTGGCATCACATGATTGGTTGCTTTTTAGATCAAAGGAATACATTTTGTTTAATTATGGGTAGTCAAGTCACAACTATATGGAATTGTATAAACAACTAATATCACAACTATTGAAACATGCTCGACTACTGAGTCCTCTCCTCTACATATGATCTTAATTTTATGATGTTTCTAGTTCGAAAATTCTTCTTTACCCATCAGGCCATAAAACTCAAATGCAGACAATTCATTCAAAGAGCGTGGATGTTTGGAGAAACTTTTTTAAGCCTTGTTAAATTACGGTTTAGATGGAGCATTTTAAAGTAGAATTCAAAATTTCCTCACACACATTACAAACTCATTTCACAATGTTAGAAAAAATCTATTTTGGAAGCTTGGATAAATGATTTACCTCAGGCATGAGATGGTCTAGAAGGGGCAACTTATCCAGTCTTAAAATGATCCACATTCATTGCAATACATTTCCAAAATCATTTGGGAATCTACATTGTTTTGGAGTTTACTTCAAAGACTAAGGAAATTAGCTGGCGTGAGCATGCCATGGTTTAGGAGGGACAACTGCAAGTGCCTTCAAATGACTCACATCTTCTAAGATAGAGTTTTGACTGTCTTAGCCCCTAGGACTAGTTATAAAAATGTTGTGCCTACGGTTGTCTACATACCCTTAAATTAGCTAGTTTGATTGGAATTTGGAATTTTAATTACAGCAAATTTTTGGAAGTCTTGCAAGGATAGTGGCTTTTCGTTTGCCTTAAGCTTTTTATTGTGTTGCCAAAAAAATGTTTTCTACAAATTTTTGACTTTTGTTCTTATTAATATTTTTAAATGTGTTCATGTCAAGTGTTATGAAATGTTATTATGTAATGTCTATATATATATAGGAGTTGTCATCAATAGGTAAGCTAGAGCTCCACGCCCCTAAGCGTGGTTATGAAAATGTTGCACAGTTGTTGGATAATTGATGTTGATCTAATATGCGGACCACTGACCATGCAACATCTTTCAACAAAGTCTAAAATTGGAAGAGTTCTTTTATTTTCTATATTTTAAGGGTTCTTTAGTCAGATTTAGAATGCATCTTTAAAGTATTAGTTTTTATATATATATGACTTTGTTGCTATTTACAACAAGATGAAATGCATGTAAGTTGGTTTTTAGTTGCAATTAATTTTCATCTAGTTTGACGAACAAGACCGATTTCAATTTTTCATTTTGTGTCAAAGAAAATTTTAATTTCAAATACATGTGCTCTTTAGGGATTTTGTAAAACAATTTTATTCTCACATGTCTCTTGATAATATTGTGGATTTTTGGAATTGAAATAAATATTGAAAAATGATTTTGAGTATGAATTTGTTGTTCTATTATTAGTTTTGGTTGTTTGATAAAACTCCCAATGCTACAACATATTTAATTAAACTTATTGCAATCTCTAGACAAGAATACAAACTAAGTTCCTAGAATTTTGGATAGCAAGTAGAGCAAAAGATCAAGCCACCAAGAGTGACTAGTTGGATCTTCTAGGATCTTGTTTCAAAAACATATAACATATTTTAGTCACCCTCATTTTAGGAGTAAATAAAGATTAAGGGAAGGGGAAGGGTAAGGAAAACATAGTTTCATCATTAATATTGCATTTTGTTGAGTAAATTATTCATAATTTAAATTCTAGAGAAATAAATACACAATACAAGAGTTATGTCAACTGAAAAACACAATTTTGGTTAAAGGAGGGAAGATGTAGAATATGCAATTGGAAGATTGCTCGAGTTGTTAGGGAGTTCATATAAATTATTGCAATTAAAGTCGATAACAATTATTTGAAATCTAATTAGTGATAGAAGCATCTTCAATGTGGTTGAGAGAGAAGCGTCAAGGCTAATTAGGTCAATAGAGAGTGGTTTGAAAGATTTTGTAAAGAAGAAATTATCGATTCATTGGTCAACAAAGTTGTCTCATCTCTTAAAAATTGTGATCAAATCCTAAAAAATGAAGGTCTTGAAATGGTTACCAGACTTTGCAATAGTGTAATGTGGCTTTAACCTTCACTACATTGTTTACAATTATGTTTTCAATTGGTAAGGTGTTTATTATGTTTCCTTGAAACCATAATTGAATTTAAATATGTTTGTGAATTCATTCGTGCATTCTTTTTTTCCTTAGGACTTATCATGACAAAACATTCTTTCAAATGTAATTAGAACTATGATAAATATAATTTATAGTGAGAAAATATATTCAATAATTAATTGAATCATCAAAAAATCTTGGAATAGACGTTGTAGAACTAGTAACATTATTGCACAATGGAACTTCGGTGGGATGATAAGCAATGCAAGTAAGTGATGCAGAATAAAAAAAATTTAATTTTTGTTCTTCATAAAATAAATGATGCAAACATAGATTATGAAGTTTTAAAAAACAACATTAAAATTGACTTATAATTTGAACAAAAAAAATTGTCACTGGATAAACTCTCTTAAATATAGTAATTGTGAATTTTTTTCTTATCTTAATAAGCAAACAAGACAAGAAAAATGCATTTATGGAGATAACCAAGTGTATTTCAAATATTTTACAAAATAGTTCAAATCAATAGAGTCAACAACTAACACAATTGGGATGTGCCCTATTTTTTGCTAATAATCCCTAGCATAGGATGGTATTTAAAGTTTTAGTTGTTTTTAGAGAGCACTGGATGATTAAGATACATCCCATGCTAGGGATTGATGGAAAAAAGTCAAGAACTTTCCAATTGTGTTACTTATTAAATCTATTGGTTTGAACTATTTTGGACATTGTCTCTGGATACACCTGGTGATCTTCAAATGTGTATTTTTCTTGTCTTGTTTGCTTATCAAAATAAGAACATTCACAATTCTTTCATTTAAGAGTGTCAATCCAACACAAATTTTATTTGCTTAAATTAAAATCATTTTTAATATTACTTCTAAACTCTATAATCTTTGTTGGCATCATTTATTTTATGGACACAAGGAAATTTTTGTTACTTTGTATCACCCACTTGCATTACTCAGTATCCCCTCCAAATACCTTACCTAATGCTTCTAAAGTATCACAAATATAAACAATTTAATTGTGCAATAATTTTACTAATTGCTCTCTAAGATCTTCTACTGAGTCAATCAATACTTGAATATATTTCTCACTATATAGATTATATTTATTATAGATTATACAACATTCAAATGATTTTTTTTGTCATGATAAGTCCCAAAAAAATTATGCACAAATGATCTCACAAACATATTTAAATTAAATTAAAGGTTTGGAGTAGCTTAACAAACACCTTACTAGTTGACAACATAATTGTAAAGAGCATAACAAAATACGGGGATGCATTGAATTAAATGCAAGCTTAGTAACCATTTTGAGACCTTTCACTTTCAAGACCTAATCATGATGAATAAGATAGGAGGTAGCTATGTTGATCAATCACTTGAAAACCTTTTTTTTGACAAAATATTTCAAGTCACTCTCTATTGAGTTGATCATATTTGACACTCTGTTTCCAACCACATTGAAGAGGCTTATGCCATGATGTAAATTGGACCACCAAAATCATGAATAATCATTGTTGACTTCAATGATTTATCCAAACTTCATAACAACTCAAGCACTCTACCAATTGCATATTTTAAATATTTCCCTCACTTAACCAAAAGCATGTTTTTATAAATGTATATCCCTAAGTATTGTGTAATCATGAAGAATTTCTTCTATAAAAAATGCAATGTTATGGTTAAAACTATATTTTTCTTTACCCTTCCCCTTTCTTTCCCCTTCCCTTAACCTTTATTTACTTCTAAAAAGAGGGAGACCAAAATATATTATATATTTCATCAAAACCAAATTTCATGACTTATTCTTGCATCCTACTTCACTAGTGCATTGAGTGAAATATTTATAGTATAGTTTGGACATCTATCAAAACATAATGGAAAGGAATATTTGTGTCTAATATTATGGTTGCAACTACCTAGTTAGAATTATATGCGAAATTTGGATGACATAGAAAATGAATGACAACTATTTGATAAAATGGTACAAAGAAGCACCATCTCATTTGACATAAGGATTATAAAGTAGATACAAAATGGGCTTGTTGAAAATATTTTAAAAGCTTCCAAAAAATTGTAATTATGAGGCATAAATCTATACAACTTCATAGCTTGTACTAGAATGAGAGCAAGTAGTAATAGGGTATGACATCAATGAGAGAATGAATGATGAGGAAATTTAATTAGATGTTATATTTTTTACATTAGAGGTGACATAGCTATCATTAATTTTATAGCATCTTGACATTTATGTCAAACACACATGTAGTCTCTTATTCTTTTTTTCATTATAGTTATGCTCGTAAAATGAATTTAAATCATTTGATTTGGAGATAAATAAACTTAATGTGTTAGAAAATGTTCAATTATGGTGTCATTGGACCGTATATTAATTCCCCTATTCTTGTGTTTTATATATGTGAACCCGTCATAGGGTGGTGTCATCTTGTTGTTTTGGTATCTCCTATTTCCCAACCTTTTGCATAAGTTTTCCTTGGTGTTGTGAGCATCATTAGGTGTGTTTAGGGAATAAATTTGAGGTAGATGGTTCCATCATCCTACCCTTGTATTGTATTCATGAGAGAACATGTTCGTAGGACTAAGACTTGATCTTTGGCATGGTAAGCTCCATTCTCTTGTAGGATCGTTGTGGTGATTTTATCACATGATTTGTAAGTCCTCTGATTTTTCTACCTTGCTTTGAGTAATGGTGTGTTTTCTCTAGTGTGTTGTTGTGTTTAACAAGACACTTTGTGTGTTATTGTGCAATTTAACATGTCAATGTCATATCTTCAATGTTGGAATCATTCTTGTTTTGTTCTTTCATTTTTTTTTATTCACCTGGCTAATGTCTTGGGTGTGAGGCTTGGGGCATTACACAAGTTCCAACTTTGTATTACAACTTATCAAGATATTTTGTAGCTCCCATTTTTCTAATACACTTCACTTCTTCTACTCATACATAATGATTGTCATATGTACATGTCCATAGATTCAACATCCTTCATTTGTCAATCTAACCTATTTTTTTATAGTTTTCTAAGTCATTCCCTAAAAACTATTCCCTCTTGACTTTCATTAGATGATTTGATTGTACATTAATTTCTCAAAATAAAATTCTAGGAATTCTATTATTTGTCTAAAATCATTTTATTCCTCAAGCTTTCCAAGCCACACAACTCTTGGGGGTTAATGCAAGATCATGGGGGTCCAAACTAGGCCCCTAAGTGGCAATAAAGCATTACAAAAACAGAGTTAGGCAACATAACATAAAAAATTGAATAGGTTATTAACATAATTTGAAAGATATGTAAGAATAGAATTTCTATGAAATTGAATGTAGTTTCTAGGCTACTAGTCATTTTTTAGAAAAAAGTAAATTTATTTTGTGAAAATTTTGAAATTTTAATGTAGTAGTACTAAATTTTCAGGAAAAAGATAAAAGCGGGTGTATGTCTGACCAACTTAAGTACAAAAAAAGAATTTTTTTTTTCTTCTGAAACTTTCAATATATGTAGAGGACACATGTCTGGATATGCCACTTTTTTTGTATTTTTTTTGCATGTAAATAATTAGTTATGATTTTTTTACTAGAACATTTCAAAATTATTAAAACGTGTTTGTCTAACCACCATAACTTAGTAAAAAAATCATGAAATTCAAGTTTTTTTATCCTATAGTATGGGAAACATAGAATGTGATGCATTTTAGATTCGAAAAAAGTGAAATAGTTTGAAAATTATAGAAGTTTTTCAATCAGTCTATCAATTGGGATTTTAGTCATATTGTAATGTAGAAAATCAATAATGATTATTTATTAAATTCAAAATAAGGAATATCTAATATTGGTGGAAAGATGACAAATTTTTCAATAAACCCTTTTTGTTTCATCAAATTAGGATTAAAAAAGTCATGAACCACAAGGGTGAACATCGAAAAACTAAGGAAATTTTTTAAAAAGAAAAATTTAGTTGAATTTCTAGGTTTGGCAATCTCGAACCAAATCCCAAGAAAAATCCCAAGCTTACTGAAATTGTCAGAAGAAATAGATATCCGTTTGAAATAGATATATATTACCTATATTATTTGTATTATGCAATATTTAATATATTCATATATACTAATATGATAATATATTATATATTATATATTATGTATTATATATTATATATAATATTATTATATTATATTATTTATTATATTAATATTATGTAATATATATTACATATATTATAATATATTTAATACTTAGTATATATTATATAATACATTATAATATATATAGTGAGATAAAGAGTGGTGTGAGAGATAGAGGGAGGGAGAAAGAGAGAGAAAGACCTGAGAAGGAGATAGGGAGTGAGAGAGACCTAATAGAAAGAGAGAGGGAGAGGGAGAGACCTAAGAGGGACTAATGTCAGGTGGGAGGGATAGAGGGAGCGAGAGATGAGAGAGAGAGAGAGAGAGAGGGGGGGGGTTTAGGAGGGATAGAGAGAGGAAGAGACCTAATAGAGAGAGGGATTGGGAGAGACTTAAGAGAGAGAGGCATAAGAGGGAGATGGAGAGTGAGGGATACCTGAGAGAGAGATCTGAGAGGGAGAGAGAGAGACTTGAGAGAGAGAGGGAGTGGGGGAGACCTAAGAGAGAGAGGAATAGGGAGAGAGTTATCTAGTTAGCATGGGAGGTAGAGACCTGAGATTGAGAGATGGCAAAGACTAACTAATAAGAGGGTTTTTATATTATAAAAAAAATATTTTTATATATTATGAACCTCCAAATATTGAGAAGATAGCTCACCGAGCATGGAGGGAAAGGAGGAGGGAAAAGGGAAGGGGAAGGAGTAAGAGAAGGCCATTGAAATAGATATGGGAACAAGCTACTATTGTGTTGGGGTATGGAAGTTGCATCATAACATGGCCAATATTTTGTTAACAAGCAAAGGAAAAGAACTACTCTGATGGTTTGATTTTACTTCCAGAGACTTGTTGGTGATGTTGTCAAGCACTAGATTTCAAACAATCCTATTAACATTTTCTTTGACACCAAGCGACTCATTAGAAGGCGCTTCTCCAATTCTTGTGTATAGGATGACCTAAATTTTTTTCCTTTTACCATCATCCAAGGGAAGGATGATAAACCTCTCATCCAAGTCACTCACAAAGGGGAAGGATGATAAACCTCTCATCCAAGTCACTCACAAAGGGGAAACTAAGTTATTTTCATTTGAAGAGATCTCATCCATGTTGATCGTCACTTCACATGAACCTCCATAGACCAAGAAGGTAGCTCATTGAGCATGGAGGGAAATGAGGAGGGAAAAGGGAAGGGGAAGGAGAAAGAGAAGGCCATTGGCATAGATTTGGGAACAAGCTACTGTTGTGTTGGGGTATGGCAATCATAGCATAACATGGCTAAGATTATTGTTAACGAGCAAGGAAACATAACTAATCCTTTATATGGTCGCTTTTACTTCCTCCTAGAGACTTGTTGGCAATGATGTCAAGCACCAGATTTTAAACAATCCTGATAACATTGTCTTTGATGCCAAGCGACTCATTGGAAGGTGCTTCTCCGATTCTTGTGTGTAGAATAACTTGACATTTTGTCATTTTACCATCATCCAAGGGAAGGATGAGAAGCCTCTCATCCAAGGACCAATTACAAAGGAGAAACTAAGTTATTTGCACTTGAAGAGATCTCATCCATGCTGCCCATGAAAATGAAGACCATTTCTGAAAAATACCTTGAGTGTGAGGTGGAGAATGTGGTTATTATTGTGCCTTCTTATTTTAATGATTTGAAAAAGTAGGCCACAAAGGATGTCGGTAAGATTGTAGGCCTCAATTTCATGGGAACAATTATCGATCCAATGGTTGCAACTATAACTTATGGCTTCCATGATGTATTCACTAGAGAAAGAAGCATTCTCGTCTTCAATTTGGGTGGAGGTATGTTCAATGTGCCAATTATTTTTGTACAAAAGGGTAATATTAGCATCAAGACTATTAGAGGGAATATGCATTTGGGAGGTTGATATTTTCATAATAGAATGCTTAATTAATGTGTTCAAAAGTTCAATACAAAATACAAGTTGGATATGCATAGTAGTGCTAGAGCTAGAGAGGGAGAGAGTATAAGATATATAATATATAGTATATTATTGATATACTATATAGTATAATATATACTATATGATATATTATATAATATATATCATAATTTATATTATATATTATATATTATGATATATTAATAAATAATACATTTATTATATATTTATTAATAATACATAATATTGGTTTAATGTATTATTTGGTTTATAAAAATTGAAAGCAAACTGATATCCATTTGTAAAAGATATCCACTATTTATTGTATAAGATTTGAAGCTTCCCCTATGCATACATATTAATATATAATAAAATTTATATACTATATAATATATATAATATATACAATACATAGTATTTATTACATATATTATACTATATATTATATATAATATACATTATATAATATTTAATATTTAATATATAAGATATATTAAATATATTATGATATATTAATATATAATACATTTATTATATATTAAGAATACATAATAATAGTTTTATGTATTATTCAGTTTGTAAAAATCTAAAGAAAACAAATATCCATTATTTACTGTATAAGATTTGAAGCTTCCCCTATGCATACATATTAATATATAATATAATTTATATACTATATAATTAATATATACTTAATAATAATATTAATATATAATATATATTATATAAATGTATATAATATATTAATATATAATAAATATATTATAGAGGGGTTGGAAGGGATAGAGGAAGGGGGATACTTGAGAGAAAGAGGGGAGAGAGACCTTAGAGAGAGAGAGACCTAATAGGGACAGAGAATTAAGAGGGAGAGAGACTTAACATGGAGGGGGAGAGAGAGAGAGACCTGAGAGGGAGATGTAGAGTGAGAGACAAAGAGAGGGAGAGGAAGAGAGGGAGAGAGAAAGAGACTTGAGAGGGAGAGAGAGACAAAGAGAGAGGGAGGGAGGGAGAGATGAGAGAGAGAGAGGGAGTGGAGGGAGAGAGATTTGAGAGGGAGATGGAGAGTATGAGAGAGAGAGTGAGTGAGAGATAGAGACCTAAGAGGGAGAGAGAATTAAGAGGGAGAGAGACTTCAGAGGGAGGGAGAGAGAGAGTGCATGTTTGTGTGTTTGTTATTTATTTTGTGTGAAGTGTGTATTATGACTAGTGTGAATCAAGCCCATATGGTATGCCTAGTTTTTTTATCCATGCGTTATGGTTAGCAACATTCATTATTGTGCATTACAATAATACAAATTGCATGTGGAAGATCAAATAATATGTATCTTCTTGAGCTGTAAGGACTTTGTTTGAAGGTCACATTAAACCCCTATGGTGTATGTGGAGCAAATTTTTCCATCAACATTTTGGTTTTTGGCCCTTCCTTCCTTTTCCGCTTCTGATAGGAATCGTGCCTAAAGGATAAAGGTTACTCTTGCATAAAAGCATGCAATGCGCCACATGGTGGTTGTGCAACTTTTTTATATCATTTTCCTTTTAGGCCTGAATCAGGACTTGCATGTTTTCCTGGCGGGGATTTTCCCAAAACTATTCTCACAAATACTAAAATCACTCGCTAGCTTGTCACATTAGCAATTTTTTCAGGTGAATTGTGTCTTCCGTGGATGGATCTCCTTTGGGTAGAGTTTGACAGACATAGTGGTGGAGTCTTTACTTTTAGGGTTGAACTTCTGGATAGCATCATCATTCACCGTGACTAAACGAATTGTGCATAAACGACCAATCTAGGATTGTTATGATCTAATCAAGCTCTAGGATTGAATTATGATCTATCAAATTCAAATATCTAGAAATTATTCTTCTCGATCATTTGCGGCAGTGGCTTCTTCTTCTTCTAGCTATAAAAGGAGGTTTGTAGTGGTGAGTAAAGAGCTTCTTTGGGAGAATCTTTTTGAGGAATATAGATATTGTTTCAGGGAGATACATTTTTCTTAGGAATAGAAAAATCTCATAGAGCATTGTTTATGGTCTTTGGCATATTGTATTTGTTATTACTATCAATTGAATTGGCTTCCGACCTCTATTTTTAGTTAATATATCATAAAGAATTAGATCTATTAAGAAGAAATCTTTGGAATTGCGCATTTTATGGCCTTTATCAAGTTTCTTTTTTGTATATCATTTATGTTGAGAGCACTGTGTTAAAGCCTTACATAGATATTCTCGATGATTATTTTGCATGTTGTTAGCTTTTATGTTTGATGCTATCTTTCATAAATTGGATCATGTTCCTCATACTCTTTCATTTTATGTAAAGGATATGCCATTTTCTATATTATATTGTAAAAGAGGAAGGATTCTGTGAATATCTAAATATTCCTATTAATCTCTAGGTCTTCTTATTCTTGTTGCACCTTAATGGATGATTCCCATGGGGAGATTTGAAATACTGCATTGTGCTTTCTCTAGCCTTTATCATTAATTCTCTTCCCAATAATGGAGGGTATATGGCATTCTATTTCCATATCATTAGGAGTAAGAGATAGTTAAAGTTTGAAATGTTGTAAAAGCTTTGGTACATCACCATCTTTATGTTCTTTTACATTTATCTCTGCCTGTTTCCCCAAACACATAGAAGAGACATCTTTCTTTAAAAATACTAGAAGTCATTCAGTGAGGTGCATCTTGGTCCCACACTCACTAAATTTCCCATAAGGTTGTTCGAAGAGGCGCAAGATTTTATGATCAATAGTTCTTTTTTTGGCATGCCTAGTGGGACCCAAGTTTTTCAAACATTTGATTAGAAGTCAAAGATATTTTATAAATTGTACTAAGAAGAGAGGCTAGAAATTTCATGCCAAGAGTTCAAACAAGAGCATCTTTAAGAGGAAATTTCCAGTACTCCTAGCTACCTACTTTGGCCTCTAGGTGAAGACGAGTTAAAATTTTTGTATCACCTATTAGGAGTGATAGAGTAAGAAGTGCTAGCCCACAATCTAGAGCTTTATCCACTCCCTCGAAAGGCCAAACCTTCCAAATTAGAATACCCATCTACCCTATCCATAGGAATTTGTTCTCAATGGCTCACTTAGGTGCTCCCACTCCTAGGAATTTAGTGACTTGGAATAGTGGTAGCACACTACTTCCACCAACACCCCTATATGTATGGCTCGCCATACCTACCAATGCTCTCAAAGAAATTTTGAGGTTCACTAGGAAGGATTTTAAAACCATTTCTAAGCATCTTCAAGACATAACAGAGGTATGCAACGTCCATAACATTGTTGAAGAAAATGTGGCCCTCATATTATTGGCTACATCTTTTAAAGAGAAGGCTTAAGATTGGTATAGATCCCTGACTTTTGGCTCCATCCGCTCTTGGGATGAACTTGGAGATAAATTGTTCAAGCACTTCTTAGAGAAAGGAGATCGCTCCTCCTTTCTACAACAATTGATCACTATCAAGAGAGCCCTGCAGGAGGCCATGAGCGAATTCAACACCAAGTTTCACAAAACCTGGGAAAGGATTCCTGTGATAGCCAGGTCTCCAGTAGCTATGGGGGATGTGCAATATCATGGTGGTCCAAAAAGTGGAAATGATGAAAAAAAGCACATTTTTACTTTACCAAAATCATGAAAAAATGTTGACTTTTTGTATGGGTTGGGTACAATATCCATTTTGGTTTAGTAATACCAAACCAAAATGAATATCTATTTATAATGGATATATAATAGATATTTGTTTTGAAACAAATATCTGTTATAAATGAATATCCATTTTGAAATGGATATCTATTATAAACGGATATCTATTTCCCGGAATTAATTTTTATCCATTTATGCAAACAAAATGGATGAAACAAAACATATGTCTATTTCAAAACACATATCTATTTTTAAAATCCCAAAAAGCACACTTTAGTAAAATGGGCATAACTTTTGTTTTATTGATCAAAATTTTGACTTTTTATAGGCATTGGAATGGTGATTCAGAGCTCTACACAATGGATAAGATTATTTTGATAGATTAAGAACAAAAAAATAATTATAATCATTTTAAGTTCCTCATGTTTTAAAATTTTAAATGCTCATAATTCTTGCATGTAAAGTATTTTTTTAATTATTTTTGCAATAATCATCCTAAATGACTTGAATCATTAAAGAAGTAATACATAATGAAAGTTATATATTTTACTAAGTAGATTAAAAATTTGCATAAATCATTATAGAAGGCCTCCTTGTTGTCTTTGATCCTATATGCACATTTACCCAAGTTGAACTAGGAGAACATATATATCTCTCTCCCTCTCTGCCCCCTCTCCTTCATTTACCCTCCCTACCTATCTCTTCACTAAATTCCCTTGCTCTACCTTTATCTATATCTCTCCTCTCTCTCTCCCTCTCTACCTAGCTCTCTCCCTTTCTCTTCCCCTCTAACTTTCACAAGTTATATATATCTCTACTTATCTCTCCCTCTTTCTATCTATATCTCTCTCTATCTTCCTCTATCTATATCACTCCATATTTCTATATCTCTCTACTTATCTCTCTCTTATTTATCTCTCTGTCTATGTCCCTCTCTCCATATCTCTATCCCTATCTCTATTACTTGTCTCTATCACCTCCTTTCCATCTCACTCTTTCCCCCTCTATCTATATATCTCTATCTCTCTCTTTATATCTATTTATATCTCATTATCTCTACCTCTCTCTCTTATTCATTCTCTCTCCCTATCCATTTCTACCCATATATTTATATACCTCTATCTCCCTATCTCTTTATCTCTCTATATCTTCCTTTATCATTATCTCTCACTCTTTCCCTCTCCCACTATATATTGATATATATATGCCCCTCTTCTTCTCTCTCCTTTTCCCTACCTCTATCTCTCTATCTACACCCTCTCTATATATTTCCCACTCTCCCTCCCTTTATCTAATCGTCTTTATCCCTACCTCTTTATCTCTCTCCTTTTCTCTACCTCTATCTCTCTATCTAGGGTACTTGGAGAGATAGGTAGGG
>VDFB02116527.1:0-20310 GCA_007258455.2 Sequoia sempervirens | reverse complement strand
AATTCAATTTTTATTTTTTTAATCCTATAGTATGCGAAACATAGAATGTGACATATGTTTTGGATTTAAAAAATGTGATACCGTTTGAAAGCTATAGATGTTTTTCAATTAGCCTATCAATCAAGACTTTAGTCATAATTTGAATAGAAAATGAATAATAATTACTTATTAAATTCAAAGTAAAGCATAATTTATATCAATGGAAAGCTAAGAATCTCCTTTAAAAACCCCCTTTTCGTTTCATCAATTTTAGGTAAAAAATTATTCATTAGCTACATACCCATCATATTGCCACTTTTTGGTCCATCATGATCCTACACATACCCTAGGTCTAGAGATCAAGGAGAGATAGAGTGAGAAAGATAGGTATAAAGAGGGACAAAGAGAGAAGAGAGGGAGGGATAGGTTGAGAGCTTAAGGGGAGACATAGTGATATATAGAGAAGTAGAGAAAGGGACGAAGAGATATAATGATTTATGAATATTTGTTCATCTCCTTACAACAAAAAATATAAATATTTAATTATTCATTACTATATCTAATTTTTCAAGTATTTTGGGATGAGTGTTACAAAAAAATCATGAAAAAGAGACTTTACATGTGAAAGTAGTTAGAATTTGATGTTTCAAAAATGAAATATGAATTCTAAATGATTATAATTTTTTTTGTAGTATAGAGAAACCCCCACGTCCATTCCGTAGAGATCTCAATCACCTTTCCAACACCTCTAAAAGTCATAATTTTGATAAGAAACACAAAATTTATGCCCATTTTACTAAAGATTGTTTTTTAGGTCTTCAAAATAGATATCTATTTTGTTTTTCAAAACGGATATCCATTTTTTTTCCAAAATGGATATGTATTTTATTTTTCAAAATGGATATTTGTTTCAAAAAAATATCTGTTTTGAAGACTTGAGAATAGGTACTCATTTTCCAAAATAGATATCCATTTGACAGATATCTGTTTTGTTTGAAAAAAATTACAGCCTTGGTATTTCCTCGGGCTTGCCTTGGTTTTTGGCTTGGGATTGCCAAACCTAGAAAGTCAACTAAAAAAGCGTGTTTACAAAATTTCCTTAGTGTTTTGAAGTTCACCCTTGTGGCTGACAAATTTTTTTGTTTGAATTTGATGAAATGAAAAGGGTTTATTAAAAAAATTGTCAGCTTTCCACCAATATAAGATATGCCTTATTTTGAATTTAATAAATAATTATTATTGATTTTCTACATAAATTACGTTTAAAGTCCTGATTGATAGGCTAATTGAAAAAATTCTATAAGTTTCAAACTATTTCACATTTTCCAAATCTAAAAGATGTGTCACATTCTATGCTTCACATAGTATAGGATTAAAAAAAATTGAATTTCATAAATTTTTGACCAAGTTATGGTGGTTAGAAAAATATGTTTTAATAATTTTGAAATATTCTAGTAAAAAAATCATAACTAATTATTTACATGCAAATAAATTACAATAAAAATCTGGCACATCCGGCCATGTGTCCTCTACCTATATTGAAAGTTTTAGAAAAAAATATTATTTTTTCTTGTACTTAGGGTGGTCAAACATATAGCTACTTCTTATCTTTTTCCTAAAAATTTAGTACCATTGCAATGAAATTTCAAATTTTTACAAAATAAATTTACTATTTTCCGAAAAGGACTAGTAGCTCCTAGAAACTAAATTCAATTTTCTACAAGTTTTGTTCTTATATATTTTTTAAATTATGTTAATAACCTATTCAAATTTTTATGTCAAGTTGCCTAACTTTATTTTTCTAAATTTTCATCGCTACTTAGGAGCCTAGTTTGGACCCCCATGATCCTACACATACCCATGGAATTCATGTTCTATCTAAAATCATTCAATTAAGACATCACAGTCATGGTACAAATATCAATGGGAGGAGATACCTTTCCCGATGCATACGATCTGGCTATACACGTGAAGAATAGTCTAAATGACATTGGAAAGCTTCCACCATGGCCGCCAATGCCCATGTTTGTAGAAATATCTGGTGGACCCTAGGAAGAAACAACCCCAAGTACTTCCTCTCTACAACCTAGCACATCACCTACACCATTGCCATCCATGTATGTATACCTAGGAGGACAACCCAACACGTCAAGATCCTCTTCACTAGCAGTGGATGTCAACAATATGAAGAGTCTCATGCAATCCTTTTCCAATGAGCTAGTCCTTATCCAGTGTCAGTAGGTGACAGCCGCAAAACCCCCCATGCAAACTTATCAGGGAGGAAAGTCACCTTATCAACAAAAAATGTACCAAGGAGCTCTGAAAGGAGGTAACCAACAATAGGTGTCTATGAACTAGATAGTCCCAGTCACCATGTTGCTTCAAATTGTAAAGAACAACCTAAACAAGGATTCGGTCCTAGGTCAAAATAACCTGGCAGAAGATGAGAACACATGGTGTTTCCAGTGTAACGATGACCATATACCCCATAATTGTCCAAGAGGGAATCTTCAATAGAATATAGTGGAATAGAGAAGCCAAGGAGTGTTTTCAAACATAGAAGATTATCATCCTCTTGGAATGGATAATACCCACTTCAGAGTGCAAACACAAGGAATGTCCTTGGAACAAGAGCTAGATATCTCACTAGACCAAGCACTATTTTCTTGGATGAAAGAAGACACGGTATTTTCAAATCATGTTCCAACAACTAGCACTTCGAAAGTACATTCAAACTATAACATGTGGTCCATGAGAGGACTCACTATAGAATGTGTGCAAAGAGCTCCATAATGTCCCTAGCCACAACAACCACAACCACAAGTGGAGCAAGCCTCGCAGGTCCAACCCACTCAACAGTTGTAAGCTCCACCATTGCTAGGAAAGGATATGGAAAAAGAACTGACCCAATCCATGATGGACTAACCTCTTCCTAAGAAAAAGGAAATACCACCTTTGAAACCTAAGGTTCCACTAGTCAAAACACTTAATGTAGTGGAGCAACTAAAAAAGACGACCGATAACACATCTCTATGGGATGTTACATCAATTCCAAAACAAAATACATTACTCTAGGGAGCATTAAAAAAATAAGAAAAATCACCGCAAGTGAATACAGTCCCATCATGCAATTAAGATGGAGGAAAAGGGATTGCATTGGACCCCCAAACTTTGGGAGCTACAACATACACGAATGTTGTGGACAATACAAACATGAAAAAGATAAGCAAACTGAAGCCCACTCCTTTCTTTTTTAATGCTTATTGTGGGAGACAAGCTTTTGCATAATAATATGATTGATTTGGGAGCTAGTACCATAGTCATGCCCAAACAAGTGGCACATGCCCTAAATATTAAGTATTAGCCTCTTGAAAAAGGGATCATGGAATTAGATAGGAAGAAAGCCCCAACTGTTGGCCACATCAAGGATCTTTCTTTGACCTTATTCTCATGTTCGAGCCAAATCATAACATAAGAAATGGTCGTAATCAACATTCCCCTAGTTTTCAGAATGTGTCTTTCAAGAGACATCATGAAAAAGTTCAGTAGATATCTGGTGCTTGATTGGTCTCATCTAATATTACAGACAAAACATGGGGCAAAGATGAAAATCCTATCAGAGCCTTTGGACCCCGAACATATAACAGAAGACACAATACTAAATTTTGAAGCAACACATAGTTCTTTCTCAAAAAAGGAGATGTATTGCATGGAGATGTTAGAAGATGAGGACACAAGTGATTGGACCCCTAAAGAAGAGGTCATGTTCAACTAGTTCACTGATTCTGACCCATTCAAAAACTCCCACACTATAGGATTAGGCACCTATGTGATTTTCGAAGATGACTAGGTCATCCCCAATTTGGTAAAAGAATAGGAGAAATATAGCAGAGCAGGCGACAATAGTTTATGGACACTATATTTCAATGGGGAAAAAATGAAAAATTGGTTCTGGAGCCGGTGTCTAACTAATATCTATAACTAGATCAGAGACCCTTAAGGCTTTTCGCTTCCAATTCCTTTGTTCAAATAATGATGCATAGTATGAATCTTTGGTCCATGGTTTGGTTCTCATGGAACGAATAGGTGTGAAAAGAATACATGCATTCAAAGATTTAGATCTAGTTGTAAGCCAAGTCCATGGATAGGTGGCCACCAAAAATGTAAGAATGAGATCCTACCAGCACAACTTATCGAAGGTTTTGAAGCTTTTAACATACATGTTACCTTATAGACCTAGAATTCCATCACAAATCAGATAGCTTCAATTGGCTCACAATTTGAGCCAATCCCTAAATGAACCAAACATCAGCATGCAATGCATACCATAATCTAACCATCTATACCCGATAATGACCACAATTGGCATATCTTTGAATGTGACACTTAGATCATTGCATTCATAAAAAGGTTGAGGAAATCTTTCGATCAATCATAGCCTAAAGCTGGAAAGGTTACCAAGGAATAGGTAATTCAATTAAAAAAAAAAAAGCTCCCATGAAGCTTGATTTCTCTCAAGAATCTCTTCGACTCTGAGGATGAGAGAAATGGTAAACAAAGATTCACCACCAACAAAGAAAAATATGAAGATCTTGATGTTGGGGGAGGCAAAAAACTAAAAGTTGGAAGGAATGTCTTGCAGGTGGACAAGGAAAGGTTGAAGGGCCTATGTGTTAAATACAATGGGGTCATAGCTTGGACCTATGACAATCTCAAGGGGTACAATCCAGGCATCATCCAACATACTATAAACTTAGCCAAAGGATTAAAACCCATCTGATAGAAAAAAAAAGGTTGTTCAAACCAAAAGTAGAGGTGTTGATGGTGCAGGAACTTACCAAGTTGATTGAATCAAAAATTATCTACTCGATCAAACATTCCACTTGGGTATCCAATCTAGTCCTAGTCCAAAAGAAGAATGGAAACATATGGCTTTGTGTAGTTTTTCAGGATTTGAAAAAGGCCTCATAAAAGACCATTACCCTTTGCCCTCAATGGAGAAAATATTGTAGATTGTGGCTAGATCAGAGATGTTCTCATTGCTCGATGGTTTTTCAGGGTATAACCAGGTTTGTGTAAAGGAAGAGGACCAACACAAAATGACGTTCACCACTAAATGGGGAACGTTCACATATGTAAAGATTCCCTTTGGACTCTCCAATGTAGGTGCCACCTTTCAATGAGCAATGGATATCATTTTCAAAGATTGATTAATAAGATCATTCTAATATATCTAGATGACTCAACCATCTTCTCCAAATCAGAAAATTATCATTTTGATCATTCAGAAATGGTCTTCCAAAAGTTTCGATAGTTCAGGATTTCTGTAAATCCCAAGAAATATATTTTTGGCGTACCACAAGGAAATTTTCTTGACTTTGTGGTATTAAAGGAAGGAATAGCCATAGACCCTGAAAGGGTGAAGGCTATAATAGGACTACCATTGCGAGTCAACCAAAATGGGCTACAATCCTTTCTAAGAAAAATCAACTTCATAATTCGGTTTATTTCATATTTCATGGGAATCATGAGACTTATCACGTTGATGTTGAAAAAGGACTTAATGTTTAGATGGACCCCTAAAGGTAAGCTTTCTTTTGAGAAAATTAAGGCAACCATCTTCGTAGCTCCGATGTTAACCAACTCAGACTTCTCCAAATACTTCTTGCTCTATGTCTATAGCATCTAGCACAACATAGCTTCGATGCTCACTCAAAAAGGATGAGGAGGTAAGTGGAGAACATCCCATCACATTTCATTCTAGGACTCTTAAAGGATATGAAGACATGTATAACTTTGTTGAAAATAGTCAAAACCCTAAAGAAATTCTAACACTTGGTATCAACAAGTAAAATTACCATCCTCATCACTCATCCCAATGTCAGAGAATATATCACTAAAGGTGACATAACTGAGAAAAGGGCCAACTGGATCACTGATATCTTGGAATATTATGTGGACATCTGATCAACCAATCTAGTTTGGGGATGGGGTTTTTGTGAATATCTCATGTAAGAATTAGGCTCTCAAACAAAGAAAGAGACCGACCAAGTCTATACAAACTAGTTTGAGTCTAATGAGTCGTGGGTGGCTAATCGGATGTGATCTATGTAGACTGGGCAATACTCGACCAAAATATTGCCTCACAAAAGATGCTACTATCGACTGCAAGGCATCATGTATGTACTAATTTAGGGTATTTTATTTAAAATAAATTATGATGGAGTCCTCTGTTGCATGGACAAGCCACGAGAAGAATGAATTATAGGTGAATTCCATAGTAGCCCCAAGGGTAGAAACTTTTCTTCCAAGACCACCACTTTGAAAATAATGTGGGTGGGCTATTACTAGCCTTCAATATTCGTTGAGGCCCATCATCTTGTGTAGAAGCATAATCAGTGCCAATATTTTGTTGGCAAGCGAAAGAACTTCGCTATGCCATTAAGCTCGATTGTGATTGAGGAACCCTTTACAAAATGGGTTTTGTATTTTGTTAGGATAATCAATATCATCTCTAGTGTAGGCCATAAATGGATACTCACAATGACTGACTATTTCACAAGATGGACAGAGGTCATCCCCCTAAAGAATGCTATAGAAGCATAAATTATGAATTTTATTGAGTTGGTAGCAAGGTTCAATTCACCCAAAACCATCATTTTCGACAACACATGAGCCTTCATAGGCTTTGGGATGTTGTAATTCACTCTTAAGCATGGGGTCTACCTCAAGACTTCATCCAATTACTATCCGCAATGAAATGGGTTAGCGGAGTCAACTAATAAGAACCTAATTAGGTTAATAAAGTGCATCAAATCTAAACACCAGAAGGAATGGCACAAGCATCTTTGGGCAGCCTTATGGGCTGAAAGAATTACACCTAAGAAGATCCTAAAAACCTCCCCTTATGAATTAGTGTATGGAAAGGAGGTAGTCCTCCCCATTTCCATAGAAATTTTGACAATACAATTGTTGAAAGCTTTGGAAGTTGAGGAGGACAGAAAATGGAGGTAATATTGGTGGAGATTTTAAGCCTTGAAGAAAAGAGAGAGAAGGAATTTGATGCCATGATAAAACACCAAAAAATAGTCAAACATGGGTTTAATAAAAAGGCCTCCAACTTAGATTTTAGGGATGGGAGTCTTGTGCTAAAGTATGATGAACGAGCTGTAAAACTAGGGCAACATGCAAAGGTTGATTCACTATGGAAGGGTCCCTTCCACATCCAAAGATGTAAAGAAATGAATGCATACGAGATAGAGGACATGAACAACAATGTTTTGGATATACTGGTAAATGGTATTCATCTAAAACTATTCAATCAAAGTACACATAGCTCATTAAAATTTCACAGTTATGTACCATATGTAAAATTTTGGAAAATACATTATTGCAAATAAAGCCATGAGAGTAAACATGGAATAATAAAATAAGTATAATATCTGATATTCATCAAAATATTTACAAAATAGAACATGATTTTGAGCCAGAGGCTTTGAGAGAAGCTTAAAAATCTTCTCATTCAAAAACCCAAAATTACATCTTCAAAAAGAAAAAAGAGGAGGCAATATGAAAATGGAAAAAATAAACTCCAACCTCCATCAAGTCACAACAGTAAAAAAAACATGTTTTTGGGGGGTTCTCTAGCAAGGCGGTAGTAAGGGGTTATCAGCACAGGGCATACAAGTATCACACATACCTTAATCCTCAACATCGGGACTATACACCAAGAATTCAATGTGGGTTCTCCACTCAACTCCAAGACAGTGCTCCATGCCATATGTCCGTAGAAGGAAAGAATCCATGGGTTGGGATAGTAGCCTATGATGCTCCAAATCCATAGTCTGGAAGTCTATAAGAAAGGGTAGCCAAGGCACTGCTTTTGCATAATCAAGGTGCCTCAGACAAATATTCATGGTGGATGGAATGCCAACACCAAGGAGAGCTACTTGCATGACTTCACCAAGCCCATATAAGTATGCCAAATCAAACATGGCATGGCACAACTCTATGATCTAGGGCTTGGAAATTTCCAAATATAGCAATGAGGCCATAAACCAAGAGACAACATTTGAGTTACAACTCAGTTGGTTCTTTTCCTTCACGTAATCCTTCCCGAGCACCCACTTAAATTCCATAATCATGAGGCAGTCATTCTTTCCTATGAGTTGCTTAATCCTCTCATTTCTAACCTCTCCCATAAAAGAGTTCTATAACTTCCAGCTAAAGATCCGAATTGGGGTTCCTAGACTAGTCATAATGGTGGTAAGAGCTTACAACTATCGAAAGGAAAAAGCAATGGAAAAATCTCACCAACTCAATGCTAACTCAACAAATATTTTCGGAAGTGGATGCTACTATTTATACAAAAATGTGCATTGGGGAGGCTGACGAATGGAAAATATATCTCCCATCAAATGACAATGAAAAGTGCATTAAGGCTGTAAGAAGTGAGGGGTAAATCATTCAGAGGATCTCTAATCAAGCTTTGAGGAATTAATTTAGGTGTTGAGAGTAAATGCTGGCATGTACAATCTATTGCCATGTGGTTGTCATTATCAACAATGCTAGCTTGCTCACTTATGCAAAAGGACATTTCCTAAAGAGCTAAACCCCTACTAAATTAAATGCAAATTCCTTTTCAAAGCACACTTCCCATCGCTCAAAGCTTATCTATCAAAATGGCAGCATAAGGAATGTACTAATACATTCTCACAATGAATTTGACATTCCCAAGGAGTATGGACCCCACTCTACACATATCACCTCATTGGAAACACTTAGTGGGCCATTAGTGATGACAACACATTTACTACATGTACGTGTGAAAATTGAATGCACCCAAAAAAGCAAGATTTTTCACTAAGTGTTGGTACTCTCAAGCAACTGTTGCTCTGAGAGAAGATTTTCCACAAAATCTTTCCAAGAACACAACAATGGTGGAAACATCATCTTTGGGTGGACACACTGGAGCCTTGTTCCAAAGGTTGAGCTACACCAACATCTTTGGGAGATTTTGTATGCTAACACCCCAACACCGAAAGACTAGAGCTTTGTGCATACCAAAATGATATAGCCAGGAAGCCTCATCAAGGATGAGGTTGTCGAGGACTTCACAGATAATATCTTCAACCCAAAGCTACATGTAAACCCTAAGAACCTTAGAGAAGGAGCATTGTAGAGAATGTTTGTCCATGGTTCGATGAATGGTTTTGCAACTTGCCTTTGGAATTGTGGTTTGGCACAATTCATACTGTCTTACATGCATCCATGCCCAGAGTTGGTTAATGCATGTGCAGAAAAAATGGATAAAGAGACTGGGGTTATTAGGGGAAATAGGTTAAAGGTTACCATTAGTATAGTAGCCACCTAGGATATGTTGTGCATCTCTGTAAATTAGGAAGTCAAGAGATTCCAAAGTAGAAGAATGAAAGATTTATGGAGAACTAGAGACAAAAAAATTAAAATTCTATATGGATGAACCAATTAAAGGGTCGAGTAATAATCATCTTGTCTTCCCTTTGGCACATAGAGAGTTCAATTTGGATGTGCAGGCCATTTCCTCAATGTTGGATTTTATTTATGGCCATGAAAGTGATGATGAGGTTTATGAGTTTGAGATGGGCTTGGCTTTCATGCTCAAGAAGGAAAGGAGCTAGAAGTATTTTTATTTTTTTGAGGTAATCATCAATGGAATGTTGAAACAATTAACAGATTATAGCATTGCCTTTAAGTTCAAGTATTCCTCTTTTTTGGTACACTTAATTTTACATCAGAACCCATAAATTTTTAGTGGTTATTTGTTGCTCAGTAATTTTGATGCAACAAGGTTATACAAGCCAATTTTGGCTGTGCTTTCTAGAATGTGGGACTATTATTCATTCGTTGATTATTCCATACAACCGATACTCTTAGATTTATCTCCTTGCTCTTCAGGAAAGTTCTCCCCTAAAATTTTGGAATGGATGAAAAACCACCAGACCCTGGTGGATTACTTTTTGGGAGCGGATTTTTCTTCATCAGATTTCACAGTTTTAATGAGGAACCTTTTAGGCTTCCTAAATTTGTAATAGTCATGACCCTTTCCTTAAAGGTATGTCATCAAGCATCCATAGCCAACAAAGTTTATGGTGGTGGGAGACACAATAAATAATTGTACACACTTCCTCTTACCATCACCAAAATTCAGATAATGCTTGTAAAAAGGGAAGAATGGGATGTGTTGACTAGCAAGTTGGCCTACCTAGGCCCAATCCTTATTTGTGATAAGTGGAAGTACAATCCTATTGGGTGTCTTCCAACTATCAAGCATGAGGAGTGGAAGTATTTTTAGTCAAGCAAGAACACAACCAAGGAGAGGGAAGAGGTCTACATAGATGTAACCTTTATACCATTTGAATGACCCCCGTGGCTCGATTTTTATCCCAGGGTGACAAAGTTCCAAAAAAGCATCCAAATGGGCTAGTCCCTCAAAACACAGCTAAAGCATTTGGGATGGTCAAAAAAGAAGAATATTGATTTTTAGAGGTACTAGTAGGAAATCCAAAACCTCAATGCCCTATTTGGAGAAGTTAAGCTAAATAATGAGAAGTTCATCCAAATCTATGATGCTAAGGCCAGAACCGATGATAGTAATCTTGAATCAAATCAAGAGATTGAACAGGAACACACACCAGTTTCTACCCTTCTGACTCAGGTATCTAATGTAGGAAAAGGGAAGGGGAAAGGGTAAAAACACAAAGAATCACATATCACATCCTCCACCAGCACCCTACCAAAGAGAAAGAGGAGCCAACGGTCTCCAAAGATATTTTTCGTAGCTCCAAAGACCCAAGGTTCAATGGGATCAATTATTAGAAAGTATGAATCAACTAGTTTAGCCCTTGTAAAGAGGAGATGAGTCTAGGACTTAGGTGAACCATGCATATAAAATAAAGGCAAGGATGAGGTGGACTCTTCTTTGCTAGGGTTTTTGGCTTCGACAATCCAGATAAGTGTTGCGCCCACCCTCTTTCCTTCTAGTGCATCTTTGGTTATTACTACCCCCTCGTCTTCTGAAAGAAATCTTCCATCCACAAGTTCTGACGTCCTCATCCTTAATATTCCCCTAATTATATTTGATAATGAGCCCCATGAAGAAGCCCTGTGCGTCTAATGAGCATCTTTCGCTTTAGCCGTAATTGACTCTTTGATTTCCTTTTCAAAGACACCCATGTTACAATTTTTTTAATCCCCATCTGCTTCCTAGAAAATGCCTCTTTTTCTACCTGCTTCCCATTTTACTCTGATGGTGTTCCTCTTTCTTAATTCATACATGGCATCCCAGCCTTTTCAATGATAACACTTCCTTTTTCCTCTCCACAACCTCAAATAGCCAAGGCCTCTCCTTTCGTCACCCTAGTTAGTCTCCCTATCGGTGTTTTTCTTGCTGCATAGAGTATTGAATCTCCACAAAGACTTCCAACTTATATTGGAGTAATAAGGAAGGCCTGACAAGAAAGAAATAAAAATATGCGAGGGAAATCCATGGAAAATCTAACTACCCAGATGTTGGAAACTTGTTTCAATGAAGAGTGGGATGCTCTATTGATTACAACTATGAGATCATGGACATACAAGCTAGAAGGAGAAATGTAGTTTGAAGATTACGACATCCAAGTTGTGGGTTTGAATTTAAGTGAAACTCTCCTGTGTGACAAAGTGGTCCTAGCTAAAGCAACTCAGAAGGTGGTCTATACTGACTACGAAAATCTAGACAAGAAATTGAGGAAGCATGAGGAAAATTTGGTAAACGTAAAGGCCATAGTGGACTGAATACAAGAAAAAATCAAGGAAAAGATTTAGAGATGGCCTATTTGAGGCAGTTACAGGGTCAACAAAGTGAAGCAACTAAGTTGCTCGAAGGAGTCCAGAGTGAGAAGGATCGACTTCATGCCGAGGTAGAAAGATTGAACTATGAGCTCGTGATCGAGCATGAAACAACCACAGAGCATCAACAAAGGAAAGAAAGGCCAAAGGATGAAGTAGCCAGAAAGAGCATTAAATATAATGAGCTACAGAAGGAGCTACAAGAGATGGATGAGAAAAAAGTGGATAAGCAGAAGGAATTGGCTAGCATTCAATCTCAGGCCTCCGATGACCTTCAGAAGGCCCAAGTGGAAACAAGAAAGGAGAAACAAGAAAAGCAAGATATCAAGTCTTTTTTACAGACTCGTAATGAAGAGATTGGGAGGCTAAGCTTTGAAATTACAAACACTCTCAAAGAGAAGAAACAATTGGAGGAAAACATGAGAGCGAGGGAACCCAATTTCAATAGGAATTGATCACAACACAAGGATCTAGGCTTCTCTAGGTGCTTCAAAATTAATATATACTCATTGGGAGAGGATCATAGGTGTGGTTGTAGCCCTGAAGCTGGTTTTGCAGTATCTAATGAATGCACATGAGTTAAATACAAAGTTCAGCCTAGAAGTTGACCAAATTTTGCACACAATCACTCCCCAAGCTGAAGAATCAAGAGTATTGATCTCAAAACTATATAGGGAAACTAAAAAAGCTCTAAAGAGCATCGAGATTCCTAACTGGAGAGTAGTTGCAAGAAAGGAAAAATAATTTATCATTTGCAACCAAATCGCAGTGAGAAGTAGAAATTGTCAAATGGTGTTGGATAAGGTCGGTGAAATAAAGGAGTTTAAGGTTTTGCTTCAATCCAGAATGCTCACCATTTTCTCATCAAAAAGAGGGGTATTAACAGTAGAACATATTGTAGAAGCACTTAGGATCAAGATCTAGGACTCCACAACACTCCAGAGTTGAGCTCGTCACCCACAATTGAAGAAATCGAGAAGGAAATTCTTCCCTTTTCAAAATTTACTCTCACATTAGAGTTATTTCATCAAGGTGGGGAGGTGTTTCTTTCAAAGAGGTCCTTGATCTTGATCAGGCCTATGACACCTTGTGCGCTCTCATCCTACACACCGATGCAAATTGGGAGACCTAGCATGTCACTTTTCTGAAACTCTCAGGATTATTTGAGATCTAGGTTCATTCCTCCGCAAGCAAAGGCCCCCCTATGAGTTGCCAAAAATTATGGAGCAAATTTTTCCCTAAACATTTTGGTTTTTGGCCCTTACTTCCTTTTCTGCTTATGATAGGAACTACACCCAGAGTACAAAGGTTACTCTTGCATAAAAGTGCACAATGTGCCACGTGGTAGTTGCATGACTTTTCTATATCAGGACATGTTTTCCTAGTGACGATTTTCCCAAAATTGCTCTCACAAATTCTGAAATTGCCCACCAACTTGCCTTGTTAGCAATTTCATTGGACGAGTTGTGTCTTCTATAGATGTATCTCCTTTGGGTAGAGTTTGATGGACAACGTGGTGGATTCTTTACTTTTGGAGTTGGACTTCTAGATAGCGTCATCATTCGTTGCGACTGGTCAGATTGTGCTTAAACAACCAATCTGGGATCTGATCTTCTTTTGATAGTATATCTTCACAAAGCTTCTATAATATCTAGAGCCATAAATGAGGTATCTGAGACTTTATGAGCAAAGATTGATGTGATCTAATCAAGCTCTAGGAAGATAGATATTGTTTCAGGGAGAAACAGTTTTCTCAAGAATAGGAAGATTTCATAGAGCACTATTTACACTCTTTGGCATATTATATTTGTTAAGACTATCAATCAGATTGGCATCTGACCTCTATTTTAAATTAATATATCATAAAAAAATAGATCTATTAAGAAGAAATCTTTGGAATTGTGCATTTTATGGCCTTTATCAAGTTTCTTTTTTTGTATATCGTTTATGCTAAGATCATTGTGTTAAAGCCTTACGCACATATTCTGGATGATTATTTTACATGTTGTTAGCTTTTATGTTTGATATTATCTTTCAAAAGTTGTATCATGTCCATCATACTCTTTCATTTTTTGTAAAGGATATATGCCATTTTCCATATTATGTTATAAAAGAGGAAGGATTCTATGAATATCTAAATATTCTTGTTAATCTCTAGGGTTTCTTATTCCTATTGGACCTTAATGGATGCTTCCCACGGGGAGATTTGAAAGACTTCACTGTGCTTTCTCTAGCCTTTGTTATTCATTCTCTTTCCAACAATGAAGGGTCTGTGGCATTCTATGTCTATCTCATTAGGAGTAAGAGATAGTTAAAGTTTGAAATGTTGTAAAAGCTTTGGCGCATCACCATTTTTATGTTCTTTTGAATTTCTCTCTACCCCTTTCCCCAAACACAAAGAAGATTTAGGTTTCTTTAAAAAATTTGGAGATCATTCAAGGAGGTGCATCTTGGTCCCCCACTCGTTGAATTTCTCATAAGGTTGTTTGGAGAGGTGCAAGCTTTTATGATCAACAGTGTACATAATGTTCTTATTTATGTATCAAGGTTGAAAGATAGTGATTCTTATTCATGATGATTTTATATCTTTTTACATGAAGGATCTAGTGACATGTTATTAATCTTGAAGGTTTTAATAGCATGAATGCCATTGAGTTGTAATGCTTTTGTTTGATGGTTGCATCACTCATATGTTTTGTATAGAGTGTTTAGCACCACTGAGTGACATTGATTTTTATCATATTGAGTGAAATTGATTTTTATCAAGATGATTATATTAATTTGGAATGATAACTCGAATGACATATATTTCATTCATTTGTGTGGGATTTTTTTGAAGTTTTTAATCAATCAAAAGAATCAATTCCATAAGATTGTCATAAGCTGCTCTTTTCATCTTTATTTCCTTATCTCTGAGACCATAATTCTTTAAGGTATTTTTCAAACAATTCTTCTAAAAAAATATTATGCAGTACTTCTCATACCATTTTTCATTAATTTTAGCTTCTTTTGAAAAAACCCAGTTGCCCACTTCATTATAGGATTTCAAATGTAAATTCATTTAAGAGAGCTTTAAATCATGTGTATTCTCAAATTGAGTGTTCAACATGCAACTAGAATGCCAAATTTAACCTAAAGCTTCCACTAACCACTATGAGCTCAACATTAGAAAAATGGTGATTAAATTTGGTGATAACATTAATTAAATGGTCATAACATTTGGTGAAGTTTCTAAAGGAAACAAAATTTAACATGATATAGATAGAAATTACCAATTGTAATTCACAAGTTCTATTAAAATGTAATTTAATTAATCTAGAACATGTTATTGATCATAACTTTTGAAACAAAGGAAAATAGCTTTGGGGCTAATTGAAAGCAAAGGGGGGCTCACCAAAATAAACCATTTGGTGACTGGTGCACATCACTTTCCCACTCTCAGATCAACACTTTAACTTTTGGTTCCATTAAAATTGAGCATAATGTATTTGATGCACTTTATAGCTTTCATTTTGGAGTTTTTTTTCTATTTTTAAAATTTCTCCCCAAAGTGTTGTTTGGCCTTGACCCTTGTCCTTGCATAAAAGTAAAATTTACAAATTCACACCTTGTTTGGACTCACCTTTTGGTTGATATTCATTTCATTGTTTGGATCTCATTTCCTAAATGAAATAGTGGATGATCAATGTGTCGAGATTTCAGTTGATGGAAAAAGCATCAAATGCACGTAGTGTAAAGTTGCAAGGTGGTGTAACTTTTGTTCTATTCATTGTGTGACTAATTTGACAGTTCCAACATGTCCGAATGGGTGGGTTTATTCTGGGAAAGGTCTTGTTTTGTACCCAAACACGTCGAAACAGTCTAAGCTACATTATACCAACAAAGTCTCTTAAGAGACCAAAGTATAAAAGGGCAAAAATCTTTGACAATCTATAAACTCAAAAACTGTCACATAGAAACATTCCATCTGAGGCTATGGGATTATGTAGGGACCCTCTATAATAACCTCTCTTTATTTTTGATATCTGAGAGGTGTTTTCCTATGGTGTTGAGATTTCAATTGATGGAAAAAGCGTCAAATGCATGCAACGTAAAGTTGCAAAGTGGTGAAAATTTCATTATGTTCATCATGCGACCAAATCGATAGTTCCAACACATCTGAATGGGTGGGTTTTTTCTAGGAAAGGTCATGTTTTGCACCCAAACACATCGAAATAGTTCAAGCTACATTGTACTGACGAAAAATCTTAAGAGACATATGGAGCAATTTTTCTAAGTATATGTTCTTTTAGATTCAGTCCCCACGACTCTCCTCCTTTCGGCTCTTGCTCTTTTTTGTGTATTTTAATGGCATTACATCTTGAAGGTTTTAGTTACTCTTGTAAAAGGTCTCACAATGCACCACATAGTGGCTACACAGCTTTTCCATATCTCTTTCCTTTAGGTCCCGAAGCAGGACACGTGATTGTGACATGAGAATTTTCCACAAGCTACTCTCATGGACTTGAAAATCACTCGCCAACATGCCATGTAATAGATATTTTGTTGGGCAGGTTGTTTCACCTGTGAGAATATTATTCATTTAGTGGAGTTTGATGGGAAAAACGATGGATCTTACACTTTCAGGAGTAGTCTTTTTGGGGTTGTGCCATTATTACTTATAGTTGATTAGATCAGACTTTTCCAAGTAGTTATGAATTTAGATCTTCTTCTGATAACAATATATTTGCAAGGATTCTACAATGTCCAAATTCATGAGGAGACACTACTGAAGCAACTCACTTTCATTATTGAAGATTGATAGGATCAAATCAAATCCTTGATCAGATTGCGGAGTGATCAGATGAGGAAACTTGTTAGAAATTTGTGTCTATCTACAATGAATACTCAATTTTGGTGCGTCTTCTAGCATTATAAAAGGAAGTTGTAGTAGCTTGTTAAGCATCATCAAGACAAGATATTTTTGTTTGTTAGAAGAATTAGAGGAAGAGAGAGATAAGAAGGATTTTTATAGAGCTTTTGTTTTTCTCTATGATATGTTAAAATATTATCAAGATGATTGTTTGGATTGGTATGTAACCTTTGAATTTATGTTATTTTTGAAAGAACAAGTAACAAATGGAAGAAATATATGATATTTTGCATCTATGGCATCTATAACATGTTTTATTTCTTTGTTTTACAATGTATGTTGAATGCTTTGTGTCAAGTTACTCAAGTATAATCTTGGTAATTGATTTCTATGTCACTAGCTTCTATGTTTGAATAACACTATCTTTCAAAAAATGAATCATGTTTGTATACTCTTTCATTTTTCTTCAAGATTATGCTAATTTTCATATTATGTTGTGAGAGTAAGATGACTCTGTAAAGATCTAAGGTATTTCTCTTAATATTGGGTTTCCCTTTTTTGCTTGAACCTAAATGGGTGCTTCCCATTGGGGGGACTTTAATGTCTACTTTGTGCCTAAATCAGCCTCACTTTCTCATTCTCCTCCCAACAATGAAGGGTTTGTGGAATTTTTTGTTCACTTTATCAGAAAATGGAACTATTAAGGAGCTTTGAAATGTTGTACAACCTTTGGCGCATCACCACATTTAGTTTTCATGTATGCATTTTTCCATTTCCCATGCCCAGAGAAGATTTGAATTATTTAACAATCGTGGAGGTTATTTAGTGAGGCACAAGTAGGTTTCCCATTCACTAAATTCCCCATAAGGTTGTTCAGGAGAAGCACAAGCTTTTATGATCAATAGTTCTTTTTCTAGAATGACTAGTGGGACCAAGTTCTTTCATAGTGTGTGATAATTAGCCTTAAAGATGCCTTTTCTAAATTAGACTAACCAGAGGCTCATAATCCCATGCCCAGATTCCAAACTAGAGCATCCTCTAGAGGAAATTTTCAATACTCTCAGTTACCCTCTACGACCCCTAAAAGAAGACAAGTCACAAGTTTTGTATTGCCTGTCAAAAGCAATAGGGTAAGAAGTTCTATCCTAGATTATAGAGCCTTATCTACCTCTCCAAATGGATCAACCTTTCAAATAAAAATACCTATTTACTCATTCAATAGGGGCTTGTTTACAATGGCTCTCCAAGGGGCTCCTACTCCTAGAAATTTTGTAACCTAGGATAGTGGTAGTCCACTAGTTCCACCTACACCTCCAGATGTGTGTCCTGCCATACCCACCAATGCCCTCAAAGAAATTCTGAAGTCCACTAGGGAGGACTTTAAAACACCTTCCGAGCACCTCCAAGACATAACAAAGGTTTTTAGGGTTCACAACATCATAGAGAAAAATTTCACCCTCAGGATGTTAGTTGTGTCTTTCAAAGGGAAGGATCAAGACTAGTATAGATCCTTGGCTCCCAATACCATCCATTCTTGGGATGACCTCAAAGATAAGATGTTTCATTACTTCTCAGAGAAGGGAGACTGCTCATCCTTGTTGCAATAATTGATCACAATCAAGAGAACTTTGTAGGAGGCCATGACCGACTTCAACACTAGGTTCCATAAAACTTGACAAAGGATTCTTGTGATGATAGATAGAGATCTAGTGGCCATGGAATTCATGTTCTATCTTAAGGCCTTTGATTCATATATCGCCGTCATGGTCCAATCACTCGAAGGAGATCCAATGCATATGATCTGGCTATGCAAGCAGAGAACAGTTTAATAGATGCACGAAATCTTCCACCATGACCACTAATGCCAATGTTCATGGAGATCTTTGATGGAATCTGAGAGGAAGTAACTCCCAACACCTCTTCTTCACTACTAACACATTAGATGCACCACCACCTTCAATTTATGTGTACCCAAATGCACAAACAAGCACATTGAGCTCCTCTTCATTGGTTGTAGACATCAACAATATCAAGAATATGATGAGGACCTTCGCAAATGAGCTAGTCATTATTCGGTATCAAAAAGTAGCACATCCAAAATCCCCCACACAAAATTATCAAGGAGGGAGACCACCTTTATAGCATAACACATACCAAGGAGCTCCAAGAGGAGGTAATCAACCACAAGCGTAAGGACAGATGGTCCCGATAACCACCCTATTGCAAATGGTCAAAACTAGCATGAGCAAAGACTTGATTCTAGGACAAAACAATCTGGCAGAAGATGCAAACACCTTGTGTTTCTCGTGCAACAATGCCCATATTCCCTAAAATTGTTTTTGGGAAAATCTTTAACAAAAAGTAGCAAAAAAAAGGAGCTAGGGAATACTTTTGGAGACAGATGACTATCAGTCCCCTAGAATTGAGAATGCATAGTTCAATGCATAGACACAAAGCATGCCCTTAGAACAAGAATTGGACATATCCCCTAACCAAGAGCTCTTATTTTGGATGGAGGAGGAGGATTCAATGTTCATAAATGATGTTATGACAACTAGCACCTTGTAGGTACAATCCGATTACAATACCTGATCAAAAAGGAGACTTACCAGGGAATATGTGCAACAAACTCCCCAATAGTTGTAGCTACAATGGTCACAACTATAGGTACAACAAGATTCATAAATGCAACAGCCACAACAGCCCCATCCGTAAGTATCACAAACACAACCAAAAGTTACAAATAAGGTTCCTAGTCTACATGTGGTAGATCGACCCTTTCCTAATGTAAGGAAGCTAAGGTAGCAGAACAAATTCCTACACTAATCTTCAGAGGAAAATAATGAATTTTTTTATAGATCTTTAATAGTTACAAAAATATAAATAGAAATAAACACAAATATCATGCATACCACAACACAGTGATTTACGTGGGGAAAACCATTTCAAGAGGAAAACCCCACACTCCAAAATTTTCCCAATATATCATTCAAAGATCACAAAGATTACAATATACTTATAGAGAAATCTTCTCATATGAGTTTAACCACTCAAAGATCCAAAGGCAACATAACCACTATCAGACTCTCAAAATACATCGCAATACACAAATACAGTACAATGCCCCTCACCCCCCTGCCATTATCGACTAAACAATAACTTATGTAATTGCAAGGTTGAGACACATTTTCTAAGAAAATCTCCCACTTGTCAAACACCTTGCAAGGACAATGAAAGGGTGTCATCATCATCTCTTAATTGCTAGGGGCTGAAAGGCCCATATTATTTGAACACCATTTGAACTTCTCTATGCTCATAGGCTTAGTTAAAGAATTAGCAACATTCATCAAATTATCTACCTTCACCAACTTCACCCTACCATCTTCGACCATATCTCTAACAAAATGATATTGTACATCAATGTGTTGGGAGAATGAAGAAGAATGGCTAACTATATAGCTTTGTGTTGTCATTCATGTCACCATGTTATATGGGTTGTTGACTGCAAGACTAAGTTATTGTTTGATCTGGTATTTTGGTCAGGTATTTGAATTGGTATATAATCTACATCCTCTAGTATATAGGTCCACAATCCTCCACAGTTGATAGTT
>VDFB02116526.1:0-40066 GCA_007258455.2 Sequoia sempervirens | reverse complement strand
GCCACCTCAGCGTGCTGGATGTCTTCCTTGGTCACTTTGGTCTTGTTCCTTAGAATATTTTCCTTGCCGATGACTTTATCCTTTGTGCTTGTTCTTTGATGACTTTGGCTTCTTCTTCTCACCTCGCCTTGGAGCACTTGTTTAGTCTTGAAGTTATTAAGTCTTTTTTCCCGGATTGCTTTGGAATTCCTTCAAGTGCCTTGAATTTGGAGAGGAACTTGTGTTTTTGCCACAATGGAGGAAATTAGAACTTTCTTTGTGAAGAATTTCCCATACTTAGAGCCAAATTTTGGCTATTCAATTTCATTCTATAACATCTTCAAGATTATGGCCATTTTTGTGCTCAAATGAACTTCGTCGGTGGATTTGTCTTCAATTTTGAATTTGGCTTGTGTAAGTTGGATGTACTTGACGATGTGCCTGCCGTTGTCTTCATGATGCCAAATTCTTGGCGGACTTCCTGTTGGTCTTGCCATGTGCAAGGGTGGACTCCCCAAGTTTTCTTTCATCTCCCTTCAAGTCGAACTTTACACTTTCTTTGCCATTTTCCTCTTTGAAGATTCGCCTTGTGTAGTCATCCACCTGCAGTAAAATAAAAAAAAATTATTTCAGATTTTCTCTCTCCTAAAGATAACTTTTCAGGATAAGCTTTGAAAGATTTTTATAAATTTCATTTTCAAGCTTTTAATTTTGTCCAAAATGGCTAATCTATTTGATTTTATCTTTTAAATTTAGCCATGGCAAAAATTATTCATTAACCCAATGTTGGATGAAGATTTTCATTTTCTCTCTCCTGAAATCCGGCCTCGTGCTGAATTTTTTAACACTCTCTCTCCTGATATCAAAGTGAATTTCGTTTCGAATTTAAAGCAAACTTCATACTCTCTTCGTCATTTTCATCTTGGCACGAGCATATTCCATATTTAACTCTTCATTTCTATCTCCCAAAATCGGACTTCTCATTGTTTGCCATACTCTCTCTCTACAAGTTGAACTTGGTGAACATTTTTCCATGGCGGACTTTGCATGTGCTTTGTCTCTTTTCTAAGTGCTGAGGTAGGACTTTCCTCTTGTCCGGACATTCTCACCATTCCTTATGGCGGACTTTGGAGACTTCCACTTCAAATGTAAGGCAGACTTCAAGAAGTTCTTGCCATTGCCTTAGGCAAATTTTTCTTTCCAAATTTATTTTGCCATAATTTTCTTTCTGTCCAATTTTATTTGGCCATAATTTTCTTTCTGTCCATTTTATTTCGCCATAATTTTCTTTCGTCCAATTTTATTTGGCCATAAATTCTTTCGTCCAATTTTATTTGGCCATAATTTTTATCGTCCAAAGTCTCTAGCAAAATTTATTTCATCTTCCTAGAACGTTTGGCCAAATTTTCTTAGACATATAAATGTTGGACTTAGAAGAATTTTCTTTCTTTTCAAGCATGGCGAATTTTCAAAGTGCTAAGCATATTTTTTAAAATTTTTCCAACATTCATACTTAGGCAAAAATTTTCAATTTTCTACTCCTCTAAGTATGGCGGACTTCCTTTGTCTTCAAGCCATTCTTTTTCTTTCAAGGCGAATTTTCATTTGTCTTAGGCCATTCAATTTTTCCTTGGCTAGACTTTGTTTGCTTTCCAAGTTGACACTCTCTACAAATGATATTAGAAGGTTTTGTTATCCTTGGCATATCTCTCACAGCATTTGATTTGCTAACTTTGACAATATTATCAAAGTTTAGATGGCCTAGCCTTTTGTGCCACAACCAACTCTCATCCTCTTGTACTAAGTTGCAGCTTTCACAACTTATCTCTTTTAGGACATACAAATTATGTTTTCTTTCAGCTTGAGCAACCAGCTTACCATCTTTCTTGATATCACATGTATTAGAAAGAAATGAGATACTATGTCCTTGATCACAAAGTTGACTAACACTTAGAAGATTTTCTTTTAGGCCCTTAACATACAAAACATTTTCTGTTTTTGTTCTCCCATTATCTAGACTAAGTGTTCCTTTTCCTTTTATTTGTTTTCTTGTATTATCACCAAATCTTACTGTTCTTTCATCAGTAGGTTCAAGAGAGATGAATTTACTCTTGTCACCTGTCATGTGCTTTGAGCACCCACTATCAATGTACCATCTATCCTTTTTACTTTCAGCATGTAAGGCAGTTTGGATGAACATTGATTTCTCCTTTTTCCTCCATACTTTGATAGGTATTTCTTTCCTTTTAATAGACTTATCTACCTTTTTGTTTTGTTTTGGAGAGTCATTAAAAACTGTCCTACAAGCTTGTGCTTTGTGCCCAAGGTTATTACAATTGTAGCATAGACTATTATAGTCCATTAATGGTGTGAAAGGATTATAATCTCTCCTAAGGTAGCTAGAACTATTTTTCACTTTATTTTTACAATTTAAGGCCTTGTGCCCAAATTTATTACATAGAAAACAATAGCCATTAAATGCATAGATGTGCCTAGTATTCAATTTTCTTTTAGAATCAGCACTTATCCAATCTTCTTCTCCTTGCTTTGAGAAAGTCTTGAAATCTTCTTTGGAGTTAGTGACCTTCTTGGATTGTTCTTCAAAACTACCTCCCATTTTGCTTTGAATAAAATCTTGAGCCTTCATTAGCTCAATCAGCTTGCTGGATTCTTCATCAATCTTTGAGTGTTGAACCTTTGTTTTCTCCAATTCCAATTTTAGCATTGCTATCTCTTGCTCCAGCTTGTCACATTTTATCTCCTTTGTATTGAGTTTGTTTTTCAACTCTTCTTCATTCTTTTCAGCTTCCATGATTTGAGCTCTCAAATCTTCAATGGTTTTGCTTGAATTCTCCAAGTCATTTGTCATTTCTTTGATCTTCAACTTGTACTTGGCAGCCTTCTTCTTCAAGTCTTCATTTTTCTTGTAAGCATAGTGCAATTCTTCTTCAAGATCTACTTCCTCTCCTTCATTTCCATCTTGATCTATTTCTTCTTCTTCTTCACACTCTTGATCAACTTTTTGTTCTTCACATTCAGCCATAAACAATATTTCATCTTCCTCATTGCTTGAGCTATCTTCATTTTGTTCTTCAGAGGAGCTGCTATCTTTCTTTGAATAGAAACTCTTCTTATGTTTTTGAAATTTCTTCTTTGAGTTGAAATTCTTCTTTCCCTTTTTCTTATTGCTGATTTCCTTTTCTTCTTCACTAGAACTGCTTTCATTTTGAGGACATTTTGAAGCATAATGTCCAACTTTTCCACAATTAAAGCATTTAAAAGGAAATTTTCCTTTTCCTTTCTTAAGTTTACCCATGAAGTAAGATTCAGCTTCATCACTTGATTTTTCATCCTTTTCTTCATGCTTGTTCTTGCCCTTTTTGGATGCTTTGAATGAGACTTCCTTTTGTGGTGATCTTCCTTCAATCCTCATCTCATAGGCAGCAAGGATACCATGTAATTCATCCTTTTTCAGTTGGTCTAGATTTGTTAGTTCTTCCAATGCTGCAACTTTGGCCTCAAATTTTGTAGATAATGATCTTAGAATCTTATCAATAATGAAAGTATCCTCAATTTCTTCACCAAGTCCTTTCATGATATTTACTGTTTCATCAACACGAAGAAAATATGAAGCAATGTCTTCATCATCCCCCATTTTGAGAGTCTCCAACTTCCTTCTATGAGTTTGCAACTTTGCCTTCTTAACTTTTGCATCTCCTTCATAAATATTTTGAAGTTTGTCCCAAATCTCTTTTGCTGATTTGCATCTCATGACTTTTGTAAATTCAGAATCTGTTAGTCTGCAAAGAAGAGCATGCTTTGCTTTTGCATTGTTTTCACTTCTCTTTTTGGCTGCTTGATCCGTTGGAGGGGTAGCTGGAGGTGAATACCCATCTACAACAGATTACCACACATCAAACCCAAGTGCATTCAAGTATGCTTCCATCTTGATATTCCAAAAGGCATAATTAGTCCCATCAAAGATGGGTGCTTTCACAGTGTTGCTTAGATTTGCCATATGTGCTCTTAAGGATCTCCTTCAAGCGATTAAGCTTTCAAGAAGGACCTTGCTCTGATACCAATTGAAGAGCACAAAAGATTTACTGAGAGGGGGGGGTGAATCAGTAAATCAATCACAAAACTTTTTATTTCTTAATCTTTTTAAACTTGTTACAATCAACCTTTTTGATTTGAATCAATTTCCCCAAGTTGACACAATTTATTGAAATAATAATTTTTCAAAGTAGGCACCAACCTACAGATTTATAACTAGATGATTTAGTAGAATGAATCCCACAAGGAACACCTAGACCTCTACAAAATTTAGTAGACACCTGCCTACAAGGAGCACCAACCCCTAATGCAAGGCACCAAACCTTGACTTGATGGAAGTGAGACTGCCTTCAATCTGATCTGCACAAGCCCAACTCTCCAATCTGCTCTATGTGATCCAAGATATCACCTTCAGCCCACACAAGGAAGTAGGAATCTGACTGAACTGCAAGTCTTCAATTACACAACCACACCTAAACAATGATTTGGATATCAAATATATGTACTTCTCAAGAGTTGCATCTTTTATATGAAAGAATACGTCTATTTTTGTATCCTTTGAAAATCTGCCTTTTAAACAAAAATTGTTTATCTCTTGTTTAATAACAGACTTCTTTTATTGTATTTTCCTTGATCATATTTTTATTGACCAATTAAGACTGAAGCAAATTACCTCAACTGGGCATATCTTATTAAAAATTGTTTTTGATAAAGACGTGCTTCTTCAGATTGTGTCGATCTTGAGTAAAAGACGTCCTTCCAGATTATATCGACTTTTTCTTTTTAGCAAAGTTTATTAAATTGTGTCTCTTCAGATAAAGTCGTGCCTTTCTAAAACGTATTCGTGCCTTTTTATTATCGGACTTTCTCTCTTTTTTTTTGTTAGCGAATTCCATTTACTCGTGCCTCTTCAGATTTGAAAAAGATGTGTCTTTTCTGTATTCGCGTCTTTGTTAGTGAAATCCATTTACTCGTGCCTCTTCATATTGAAAAAGACGTGCCTTTGTATCGTGCCTTTTATTAGCGGATTTTGATTTCTTAATGCGATATATTAATTATCGCTTATTTCCTTAACAAACTTTTCAACACTGGATTTCTGATCGACTGTCTTAATCTATTAGTAAACTGAGAAATATCTTATCCTGCAACCTTTATCCGCCTGACATTTATGAAGCCTATATCACTGTATGTTAACCAGATCTGAATATATCTGCATCACTGTATTTCTAATCATTTCGAGATGTAGAATTTATAAAATTCAATTCTTCAACACAGATTTTAACTTCGATCTGTATGCAATCTGTATGCAGTATAACACTGATTTCGATATAATCTTTCATGGTCTAATTGTCTTGACATCAATGACAATATGTCTAACACTTTCCATATGTCTTGGGGCGGATTTCTCATGTTCTCATGCCATTTAATTTTTTCTTTATGTCCAAGGGCGGACTTGGGCTCGTGTCTTGCCACTCCACTTTGTGCTGGGCGTTTTCTTCATGGCCTTGCCAAGGGCGGACTTGGCACATTTCTTTGCCATCTAGTGTTTTGGCCATGGGTGAACTTTACCAATTTTGATGCCACTTCAACTTTTGGCTTGGGGTGGACTTCATCACTATTCATGCCATTGCATCTCTTGCTAAGGGCGGACTTTGTCTATTTCTTTGCCACTTTGGAGCGGACTTTACTAAATTTCATGCCATCTTTTTCCTTGCTTTATGTCCAAGGGCGGACTTTACCTCTTAGCATGCCATTCATCCTTTTAACCAAGGCGGACTTCACTAATTGTCTTGCCATTTTAACATGTGGCTGGGCGGACTTGGCATGTTTTATTGCCATCTAGTGGGTGGACTTCCTTTATTTGCTTGCCATTCCACCTTATGCCTTGGGGCGGACTTGCTTCTTTCCCTTACCATTCAAGGCGGACTTCAACTCTTGCCTTGCCATCTTCTCATCTTGCTAAGGGCGGACTTCACCTCCTCTCTTGCCATTTCCTTTATGTCCAAGGCGGACTTGGCCACTTTTGATGCCACTGGAGGGCGGACTTCATTGGATGCTGTGCCATTTCCCTATGCTGCTGGGCGGAGTTTGCTCATAGTCAAGCCATTTTCATTGTCTGGCTGAAGCTTTCTGACATTAATTTTACTCATCTCAGTCCTCTTTCATGCCTTCACCATGATTTTCAGTCATCAATTTGCCATGATTGTTCAGATTTTTCATGGATTTCTCAGATTTTTATGTGAATTTCTCAGATTTCCCACCATTTTTCTGTGATTTATGAATGATTTTTCCAGATTTTTTAATTTTTTCTGTGATTTTCCAGAATTTCACCATGAATTCAAAAAATTTTCAAATCCATTTTCTGAGAGTTTTGTTGATCTTTTCGAACTTCTGAGTGGATTTTCGAAACTCGAGACCTTTCCAAATATAGAAGCTTTCTAAAAATAGAAATTTTCCAAAAATAGCAACTTTCTAAAAATAGACCCTAAAAAATAGGGATCTCAGAATTGCCCAAAAGTGCCAAAAAAGTAGGTCCTAAAAAATAGGGGGCCAAAGTGAAAAACCCTAAAAACTGGGAGGTGTCGGAATTGACTGAAATGACAGTCGATCTTCGTCTCCCAGGCCTTCTAAGCATGATGGCGACGTTTGCACAGTGATCAAGGCTAAAACTCATTTGCTTGACTCGGGCAACTCTTAGAACTCAAACTCCTCATTGTAAAAAAACTGGTGATAAGTAGTTGTGACGCCAAGGCAAAAAGCAAAAAAAGCAAAAAAAACAAAGGGTCCCCATTTGCAATGGGGCGATGTGTGAAAAGATCACAACACTACCTAGGTCATTAGTGGATGCAACATGTTACATAATCATGGATGGGTGGAAAAATATTAGGCATTGTCCACTCATCAACATTATGGTCATTTATATAGAGGGCCTTGAGTTCCTTAGTGCCCTTGATTGGTTGAGGCATTACAAGGATGCTGATTTTTAAGTTCCAAATCCTTATAGATGCTATTGAGGAGGGTGGGCCAAAGAATGTGGTGCAAGTAGTGACAACTGCAACATATGCAAAGTTGCAAGGAAATTGATTGAGGCAGCCGGCATGCATATTTGATGGACTCCTTGTGTGTATACCATGGATAATGCACTTATGGGAAAAATCAGATGGATCAAAGAGGTGGCTAATGATGCTAGAGATGTGGAGATGCTTATCCACAACCATCATACTCCACATACACTCTTCATGACTTTCTTTGAGGAGGATTTTTTGGAACCTATAGAGACTAGATATGCATTACACTTCATTCTCTTGGAGAGGATGCTTGAGTTGCAAGAGGTATTGCAACTAATGGTCATGATAGTAGAGTGGAATCAGTGGCCTAATTTGAAGTCAAAGCAAGGGAGGAGGGTGAAGGAGGTGGTGAAGGGTGACACTTTTTGGGTTGATGCGAGATACATTGTTGCCATCATTACTCTTGTCTTTAGAGTTATGACATGTGGGGACACAAATGCACCTAGCCTTGGAGAGGTGTATGAGTGCATTAACAATATGCTTGGCCAAATGAAGGGCATTGTACAAGAGAAAGAATCCACATTGAAGCTCTATAATTAACATAGTCAACTAATCACTCATCACTGATGGGGGAAGCTTAATACTCCTTTGCACATGGTTGCATATGCATTGAACCCAACGTGGTATTTGCAAATGCTTGATATAATTACCCCTATGCAGGATGTGTAGGTGAAGGTAGGATTCTTGAAGACCTTTAAGAAGATCTATGATTCTACACAAGCCAACATCATTCTTACTGAGTGGTTAAAATTTTCCACACTTAGGGATATTGAGAAGAAGCCAAGATGGATAGGGAAACTATGACATAGGAGGATCCAATTCAATGGCGAACTATGCGTAGGCCTAATTCTTTGACAACCACATTAGCCATTTGTTTGTTGTCCTAAGTTTTTGATTCTTTTGCTGTTGAAAGGAATTGGTCTACTTATAGTTTCATCCGCTTTGTTAAGAGGAACCACCTTACCTCTAGGAGGGTGAAGAACCTTGTTGTTGTACATAGTACCTTGTGTCTCATTGACTGCAACATGCTTATCTACAAGGAGAGTCCAACAACTTGATGGGATGTAGAGCTAGAGGAGCTAACATATGTTGACGAAGATGCAACATAGATAGGGTTGGTTGGTATTGGTATGGAGGAGCTTGACCTCGACGAGTCCTGTAGTTCGAGTGATGAGGAGTTTGGTGTGGATTGTGGGAATGAATGATGATTTGAGGCATTGGGCCATTTGCTAGTTATATTTGGATTATGAATGTAATTGTCATTTTGAATGTAATATTCAACATTTCCATTGTTCAATGCAATAGTATTTCAAAATATCATATGTTATTTCTTATATATTTTTTATAACTATTTTTTAAGTACTATTTATATTTGCACCGCCGTCCCCTCATTGTCCCCAAATCTAGGTCCTTGGTTCCCCCATCCTGAGACTCGTCTCCACCATCTCCTTGCTTCGAGACTCTGTAACATCGTATATTCCCAAGGCCTAGATGGAGCCAATAGCAGTGTATAGAGTCTAATCTTCTTGTTTGTTTGCTTGACAATGCAGCAAGGAATGCATGTCATGATATGGAGTTCTATATATCTCTATGTATATGTGGTAAATATAAATGTTGTTGTAGTGCAGCAAGTGTTTTTCTTACCCTAAAATGCCCTATTTTGGAGTAGTGTGCTTCCTAGGCGAGTAGTTGGCAAGTTGTGCTTGCTGAACACAAGAATAGCCAAGATTGTTGAGAGATTTGTTGGATAGGTAGAAGTTGACAACCCGTTCACCTTATGCAAGAATGTACAGGCACACAAAGTCTACAATGGATGAGTAGAGAGAAACCCAATTAGAGAAATTGTGGACATAAATGCCAAGCATTGTGAGAAGCACGATGATGTGAGGTTTACTGAGGAATCTATGGCCTTGTTTTCTTTTGTCTTCCTATGCCCGATTACTAAAAGTAATTGCAACAAGCAAGTCATCCAGTTTATGTGATGCACATTCTCCTGGTTGCTTTATAAGTGTAGGAACTGAAGTGACTTATGGCTAGAGTGAATGTTGGTTTCCTTCCTTAGATATAATGATGTCACTGCTTTATAGCATGATCATGTCTATATATGTGTCCAAAGAACCACAATACTGATGGTGAGAATTCTAGTTCTGATTTGTCTTGCTGGATTGAAACAACTATGGTGAACTGAAGGAGAATGTAGAAGTATCCCATTCAAGGTCAAATGTGTATGAAGTGATATGGTGAACAAGTATAGTGCTTATGTTTACAAAGAATCAGAAGACTGAAAAAAACAATTCCCCTGATTAGAGACCAAGGATGTGAATCCTTGCTGATTTGTTTTCAGGAAAGGAACAGCTATGCTGAATGTGGGGAGGATAGAAGAATCCTTTCAAGATTGTATGCAATGGCATGTACAATCACAAGAAATGTCAGTTACAAGCAAGTTTGGTTACGAAAAGGTACTATTTTGTAATGTTCGGTGTTTGATAGGTTGCCTTCATGGGGCTGCATTAGTGGTGAGGGCACAAGGGATGATTTGGCTCCTCAGCTCACACTTATTGGTAAACTGTATTTCAGTGAATTTGGTGTGCTAATTTGGCAGTGGTGTTGGCAGAGGTAATATGTAGGTGACCCAAGTTGCACTCAGTTCAAATACATTTCATGTAAGACTGTTTTTGATTGATTGCTAGTTGTGTGACTTCATCACTCTGCGCAATCTGCAAACCTGCATTTCCACTGATTTTATTGAAGAATCTTGTTTCAAATTGTACAATTTTCATTCCTCAATTGTATTACATTGTAGACTAGGCCATTGCTTCACAAGTTTATAAAGCTTTAGCTACATTTTCAAGACAACGGAGGGAAGTATTGAGACAGACCATCTGAGGTGGAACACAATCAAACAAGTAGGCATTGGTGGACATAACATAATCATATGTGACATAATGATTACATCCTGGCTACAATATTTGACTTAGGTGACATCATGATGTCAAAATTTGTTAAATTGGGTCAGAAGAACCCTTTATTTTCTCTCTCATGGTGAACTCTGACCTGCTTGATCTGTCTGGTCTACCTGAATTAAGTTACCAACCATGTAATTATTTTATGGTTTACTGGGTTGACCTGCATGATGTCAATCTATTTGACTTGTTTGCATGTATATACACAGGTCAACTGGATATCTTGATCTTATTTTACCAACTTTTTGTATTTTGCAACAGTGAGTTGACAGTACAGAATCAGTTTCCAGCTATGACCAAAGGCATTTTGATGATTTTGGTTGACTGTCTGAGGGCATTTGAATCCGGATGACTTAACTTGATAATTATTTACATGGAAAAACATTAAATATCATATTTTGGGTTGACATTTAATGAAATTTCCATTACTATGATCTTAACCAACAATCCCAAGAGGGATGGTGATTGTTGAGTCTTTAGCCACTCCATTTTGATGGTGGTATGATTGATAGGTCAACAGTCTTTTGTATTTTGGCTTGATTGATAGGCCTACAGTGTTGTGAACAGTGGCATGATTGATAGGCCAACTCTCCCCTAGATGATGACATTATTGATGGGATAACAATCATGTGGATGATGACATGAATGACAGATATGTTCAATAGTCTTGAGAGGGATAGGTAGTAGAGGTTGAATGTGTTATATAGTCAAAGGACCATAGGTAGTGGAGATTGAGAGGGGTTCCAATGGAGATTAAACAAATGATTAGGCAATAGTCTTCTTGGATACTTACAAAATTTAAGATCATTAAGACTTTATTAGCCTTGTAGGATTCTTGATTCATATTTGGCTCATATTTTCCTTCCCATATAGGTAGAAATGCCTCCCAATCTTTCCCATGTCAATTTATTTCTTCCGTAAGAGTTGCTCCACCAAGCAGAAGCCACTAATTTTAGTAAAACACAACAGTTCCAGAAGGTCAAGTTTCAGAGCTTGTATTTTCCTGAGTGTTTTGAACTGCAATACAGATCACCATTCCCAACAAAATAGAACAGTTCCATAAGGCCCACTTCCCAAGGCATTATCTCCCTCTAAATTGCTCACAAGCACTTATACAACTGGTTTCCTATAGGCTGTCAAATGTTCTTTCAAACTGAAGAACTGGTGACACAATTTGAGACTAACACCTGAATTCACAAATTGTTTGCAAGCCAAGATAACCACTGTGATACCATTTTTTAAGAGCAATATTGCCTGAATAGATTTGAACTTCAACATAGATACAGAAATATCAAAATCAATAGCAGAATAAACAAGCATGCCAGAAGAGTAAAATAGATATATTTTTTGTTGTTGAAGAAATGAATCTTCTAATAATCCAAAGAGAAAATGAGTTACATTAGATGAGCATAATTATTACTTAGAAAATCTCTCCTTAAGTAGGCAATAAAAGAAAACTTCTGGGTCAGTGCCATTTTGAGTGGTGAGGTATCTTCTTGAAAACTAGTTTTTCAGCTTGTCCTCCAAAGAAAACTGATCTCTGCCAACTGTATTGCATGCCATTGATTATTGCAGATGTTCCTGACTATCCAGTAGTCCCCAACAAGAGGCTCTTGCCAATAAAGAGAAGCAGAAAAATGAAATTGAAGAGATATAACATTTATGTAATATAATTTTTTGGGAGTCAGTTGCTTTAATATTGAGTCAATCTTTGTTACTTATAGATTAGTATTGGTTCACAAGAACCCATCTCTCAGGAGCATGCTACAGTACTGTTGATGCGTGTTTTATGACACAACAAACATTCTAGAATAAAGTGTCAAAGACGCTCTATCCCCTCTTGAAAAACTACCTCGTATGCTAAGATTGCAAGAAAGATCATACGGTAATTCCAATGTTTCAGTTAAGTGCAGATGAGCTCTGTGGTTTGATGTGATTTGCTGGTAACACAAAGGGACTTATGCTAGGTTTGTTCAATTCACAATGAAGGTCTAGACAATGAAGCTTTACTGTTTGGGTCCTGGATCAAACAAACTAAAAAAGGAGATAAGGTTTAGAATTTCTAATCTACTTCCTAAGAATTCAAGAGACGGTATTGACTTGGTGGAACCAATAACCACGCTTTGCTTCGCCACGCTCAACGGCAACTACACAAAGGGGGTGCAATCTTCAAGGGAGTGTGCTTATGATTTTCACGTCATGAATAACTACCATCAAATCGAACAATAATTATCCAGATAGAAGTTAAGCATCCACAATATAAGCTCAGGCTAACTTTACGCATTGAATGAAAATCATCCATTCAAAGAAAGTATGAGCAAAAGTTTCACCATAATCAACACTTATCAAATCTTGCATTCATCTAACATACATGAAATGAAATCTAAACTATGACGAGGGATAAGAACCATGCCAACTCCAAAATAAGAGAAGTAATCACCATCAGAACAATGCATGCATTACTTATTACTTTGGCAATCTTACAACAATTGCTTATCTCTACATGTTTTGCAACATGCTCCCATGCTTTTCAAATGAGGGGGGTGAGCTCAATTTATAGGCTCCCCAATTACAATTCAATGGCCAAGATTAATTTAGAATCAACGGCCAAGATTACAAATAAAACCCTAATTAGGGTTTGCTACCCCTCGACCAATGAGAAAATTACATTCGAGGACACTTGTCCTTTTTACTAAATATGAACCAACAAATAAAATAGAAAGTTGTTGCATGTTGATTTGGAAGATGACGAGGCGCCACCTCACGTGCTGGATGTCTTCCTTGGTCACTTTGGTGTTGTTCCTTAGAATATTTTCCTTGCCGATGACTTTATCCTTTGTGCTTTGATCTTGGATGACTTTGGCTTCTTCTTCTCACCTCGCCTTGGAGCACTTGTTTAGACTTGAAGTTATTAAGTCTTTCTTCCCGGATTGCTTTGGAATTCCTTCAAGTGCCTTGAATTTGGAGAGGAACTCCCTTGGGATTTCGCCACAATGGAGGAAATTGGAACTTTCTCTTTGGAGAATTTCCCGTACTTAGCCAAATTTTGGCTATTCAATTTCATTTTGTAACATCTTCAAGATTCTGGCCATTTTTGTGCTCAAATGAACTTTGCCGGTGGATTTGTCTTCAATTTTGAATTTGGCTTGTGTAAGTTGGATGTACTTGACGATGTGCCTGCCGTTGTCTTCATGATGCCAAATTCTTGGCGGACTTCCTGTTGGTCTTGCCATGTGCAAGGGTGGACTCCCCAAGTTTTCTTTCATCTCCCTTCAAGTCGAACTTTACACTTTCTTTGCCATTTTCCTCTTTGAAGATTCGCCTTGTGTAGTCATCCACCTGCAGTAAAATAAAAAAAAATTATTTCAGATTTTCTCTCTCCTAAAGATAACTTTTCAGGATAAGCTTTGAAAGATTTTTATAAATTTCATTTTCAAGCTTTTAATTTTCTCAAAAATGGCTAATTTATGTGATTTTAACTTTATTTTGTTTTTTAAATTTAGCCATGGCAAAAATTATTCATTAATCCCAATGTTGGATGAAGATTTTCATTTTCTCTCTCCTGAAATCTGGCTTCATGCTGAATTTTTTAACACTCTCTCTCTTGATATCAAAGTGAATTTTGTTTCGAATTTAAAGCAAACTTCATATTCTGTTCGTCATTTTCATCTTGGCACGAGCATATTTCATATTTAACTCTTCATTTCTATCTCCCGAAATCGGACTTCTCATTGTTTGCCATACTCTCTCTCTACAAGTTGGACTTGGTGAACATTTTTCATGGCGGACTTTGAGAGTCTTTTTCCATCTATCTTCAAATGTTGGAGGACTTCATGTCAAATTCTCCATGTCTCTCTCTTGAAGTCGGACCTCTTATCAAGTCTTCCATATTCTCTCTCTTGAAGCATGGCAATCTTTCCAAGTGCTTTTCCATATCCTCTCTTCCCTCTAGATGTTCCATGCCTTAGACAAATTTTATCATATTTGCTAGGCGGACTTTCAACTTTCTTTTCCATGTGCTCTTGATGGTCTAGGCGAACTTTGAGAATCCTTTTTCAACTCCATTTTTCCAAGGTCGGACTGTGCATGTGCTTTGCCACTTTTTCTAAGTGCCAAGGTAGGACTTTCCTCTTGTCCGGACATTCTCACCATTCCTTATGGCGGACTTTGGAGACTTCCATTTCAAATGTAAGGCAGACTTCAAGAAGTTCTTGCCATTCTCATTTTGGCACGACGGACTTGGAACTTCTTCTCCACATGTATTTTCCTTTTACACTTAGCCAAAATTCAAATTTCATTCTCCGAGGCATCAAATACTTAGTCAATTTCATGAAATTTTTCTCCCCAAGGTAAGGCAGACTTCAAGAAGTTCTTGCCATTCTCATTTTGGCACGGCGGACTTGGAACTTCTTCTCCACATGTATTTTCCTTTTACACTTAGCCAAAATTCAAATTTCATTCTCCGAGGCATCAAATACTTAGTCAATTTCATGAAATTTTTCTCCCCAAGGTAACATTACATAGGCAAGGCACTTATACTTAGCCAAATTTTTCAAGTTTTCCCCCCTCAAAGGTGTTCATACTTAGCCAAATTTTTTAATTTGCTTTCCTCCTCTAGGCTGGCATAGATTTATGCCATCTCTCTTGGGCGGACTTTACCCATGTCCAAGCTATTTCCTTGGGCGGACTTTACATATGTCCAAGCCATTGTCTTTGGAGCGGACTTTGTCTCTTGCCATGCCATTTCCAATTGCTAAGGGCGGACTTGGTTAAACCTTGTGCCATATATGCTGAGGGCGGACTTCACTCTATGTCATGCCATCGCCTTTTGCTTGGCTGAAGCGTTTTGCCATTATTTTGTTCTTCTTTCTCCATGCTGGTTAAAATCTCAGTCTTCTTTTCATGCCTCCATGAGTTCTTGCCATGATTTTCAGTCATGCTTAGGCAAATTTGCCATGATTTCTTCAGATTTCTCCATGAATTTTCCAGATTTTCAACATTTTTCTGTGATTTCTTGACTGATTTTTCCAGATTTTCAACACTTTTCTGATTTTCATCACGAATTTCACAAATTTTCAAATTGATTTTCTGAGATTTCTATTGACTTTTTGGAACTTCTGAGTGGATTTTCAAAATTCGGGCCATTTCCAAATATAGGAACCTTGACAAAAATAGAAACTTTTCCCAAAATAGCAACTTTCTAAAAATAGCCCCTAAAAAATAGGAAGTCCAGAATAGGCCAAAAATGCCAAAAATAAAGTCCCTAAAAAATAGGGGGTCCGGAGGGGAATCCCCAAAAAGTAGATGTCAGAATTGACTGAAATGACAGTCGATCTTCGTCCCTCGGGCCTCCTAAACACGATGATGATGTTTGCACAATGATCCAGGCTCAAATTCCTTCACTTGACTCGGGTGACCATTCAAAAACTCAAACCCTCCATTGTAAAGAAACATGGTGATAAGCAGTTGTGACGCCAAGGCAAAACCAAAAAGCAACAAAAAAGGAAGGGTCCCCATTTGCAATGGGGCGATGTGTGAAAAGGTCACAACAAGTACCAAATATGAAAGTTGAATAGTAACATTTCTTTTAAGATAGGATTTCAAATACAACCATTCTTAAAGAAGGATAAACCCCATTGGCCCTTTTAACAAAAGAATACAATACAATTCAAGACATCTCCTCCAATAACTAAGGATGTTCTTTATATAACCAAATAGGGCAAAGCATTTCTTCCACAACCCAACTTCTAACATTGTTGTGATACATTGTGCAGTGGTATGGGCCCAAAATATTAGGGATTATAAAGTTTGCCTCTTATGATATTGTGGATGTGGACACATAACAAATGTTCCTTATTGAAATTTCCATGCTTAGTATAGGGTTTGTTGAGTCAACTACATGATTAATGAAGAGGGTGTTGAATTCACGCAACTTGAAATAAGGCTTGGATTTGAAATTGGATCAATTTACATATCATGTTATAATATCAATTGAAATTGGATGGCTTTTAAGTCCTATCAAAAGATTTAAATGCAAGTTTTAGAGAGGCGCAAAGCAAGTGAGAAATTACAATGGAAGATTTGATATGTTTTCTAAGTTACCGATTCGCCACCTGCAGCCTTTGGATACGATTCGATTCGTACCAGATTCGCAATTCGGGTACGATACGATACAAATTCGGGCAGGATTCGAAATTTGCTCTGTGGATTCGCCTTGGATTCGATTCGCCACTGTGGATTCGACCAGGATACGCCATGGAGAATCCGTGACGAATCCACGACAAATCCAGGCGTCAAAATGCCCAGGCCATGGAAAAAATTCGCTTTTTTGCATTTTTTAATTATTTTTTTGACCGACAGTTGACTTCTAAGAATCTATTTGCCCAATAATTTGCCAAAAATAATGAGCAAATAGATTCTTGCAAATAATCTATGAATTGAACCATGAACACATCACATACTATGAGCATTAAAGGATTTCAACGTGCTTGAGGAATCGACTAGGTTATAATATCTTTGGTGTTATTGTAAGAAGCCAGTCACAAATCTGCACTTATAAACTTATGTCTGTTCCACAAATTTATGCATATACAATCCAAATAACAATTGTTCATAAGTCATAACCCCTTTCAAATTTAAGTAAACTGGTAAATGCTTCTCAGAAGAATTCCAGAATATCAGACATACAAAATACTTGCGCCCAGCAATTATTCTCAGGTCTACAGAATAATAATGTTCAATCAGAAAATACACAGAATGCTAATATTCAATCAGAATTTACACAGATCACCAAGTCTTTGAATGAAATATACCAAGCACTGATATGTTGAAGATCTAACAATGGAAACTGATGCCTACCCAGATCTGAATTGAATCTCACGACAAAATTAGCCTTATTACTTAATCAGTTAATCGATATAAGTTCACCAGTTATGGAACTAAGCACAGGACTGTAGAGTGAACATTCAGAATACAGTAGCACACACAGTAAATGGAACCCAGATCTAATTGCCCACACACAGAAATAATATCAGATCAGATGCTACATTTGTTTGATGACCCATATGATTCAGATTGATCAATGATCAATAATGGCTGATTGTAAACACTTGACATTTTATGTTTGAACTTTAATTTATAATTTTATATCATGACATTCGAGTAATCACTAATATTTTAATATTTGTCTTAGTGACTATGAAAGTGGTGATGTATTTCTGCTATGTTATTAGACTATTAATATGGTGGTGTATTATGAACTTAATTACTGCTGCAAATAAGTATATATTTCTGATTTTTATATGTTTTTTGTATTGCCGTACCCAAGCCGTACCCAACCCCAAATTTTTTTTTTGATCGAATCCTGTACCAGATTCACGTACCCGTACCCGTACCCGAATCCAAAAACGAATCGGTAACTTAGTATGTTTTGGCTAAAGTATTAATTGCCGAGTTGATAAAAAAACTCTCTGGTGATAGCTAGGGATGTTGTGATGACATAATGAGCAGTTTCAGAGGCAGAGCATGATTCGGATGCCAAGTTGCTGTTTGGGAAGATGGTAGCTGAGAGTTGATTTTTTCCCATAGTGTTCATGGAAACTGAGGAGATTGACTGCCTAAGTTTTGGGCTGTATTCCAGCCATTTAATTGGCATTAGAAATCAATAAATTTAGGTCTCTCCAGGCATTATGTGTTTGCACTTGAGGAAGATTTTTCCCTGTTCTACAGAAAATCTGATCCAAAGGAATGTCCTGAGTGCACGAGGTGTGGGCATCATGATAATTGAGCCCTCCAAGTATTGAATTTCTCCTTTGAAGATTGATTGAGTGTACTTAATATTTTGTGGTAAATTTAATGCCTAAATGCCATAGTGTAGAATGCAACCAGTTTTGGGGAAACGGTTGTGTTGATGCGTGTTTTATGACACACCGAACACTCTAGAATAAAGAGTCCAAAGACGTTCTATCCTCTCTTGAAAAATTACCTCTTATGCTAAGATTGCTAGAAAGGTCATACGGTAATTCCAATGTTTCGTTTGGGGGGATGGTCAAGCTCAATGGATGATGTGATATGCTGATTTCACAAAGGGACCTTGGATAATGAACTTACTCAAAAGTAGGGATTTGGATTGATTTGACGTTGAACGTTCTTATATTTTTGGGATTTTCGATTTTGAGATAAAATAAAAGAAAAAGGGATGAGGGTTTAGAAACTAAACTTATGCTAAATTACTCCTACGAACTTAAGAGACAAATGTTGGATAGTGAAATTTAAACCAATCTTTGCTTTGCCAAGCACAATGACTACAACTAGACAAAGATGATGCAATCTTCAAATGGGATTTACGAACAATGTCCTATTACACAATACCACCATTAGTTCGAACAATGTATATAGGTAATAGAATTCAAGTTAAACAGTTTCAACGTTCAGACTAACCTTACACATCAAATTGAAAATCGTTCAATTGAAAAAGGTATGAACTAATTTCACTATTTCCAACACTATCAATCTTTCATTCATCTAAAGAAATGTTAAAATGAATTTACTTTATTGAAGAAATTATGAAACCATGCAAGCTCTCAAAATAACAAATGCTCAACTCTGAATCAAATTATTATTTGAATAGCAATAGTAGCAACAATTTCACAAGTCTCTCCTTGAATGAATGAAATGCGTGGGGTTTATATAGGCACCCCAATTACAAAGCAACGGCCCAAATTGATTTGAGATCAATGGCCAAGATTATTTCAAGAAACCCTAACCCTAAAAGCATAACCAACTCCATGGACACATGGCAAACGTAGGACCGGCCACTTGGAGCGTGGCAAATAATGACACCTTGCGAATCACTCGAGCAAATGGGAATCCAAAATGCAATTCCCATTGGACTGCTCCCTAGCCGCAAATGCAAGAAATTTTGCTAACACGAAATCCAGCTCCTCCATTGATATGCTCGGCATAGAATCCAGTTGCACTCCCATTATGTCCGAGGTTTCAAGGCATTGGGTAAAAGTACCTTCCCACCTATCTTCCTGTTTCTGAAAGCTATCCATAAAGGTCAAAAGGGAAGACATATCATCAAGCTGATTCTCTGTAACAATCTGCACTTCCTTGAAGTAAATATTCATTACATTTTTCTTCAATCCTTCTAAATCCAAGCCATTTGCATCATGATGCTCCTGCCCTATTAATCCTTCAAGAGAAGTGAGGATTTTAAACTGAATTTTTTCAATTGCATTCCGTATAACAGCACATTCTTCCTTCATTCCATCATATATCTTCCTTTTAGCCAATAAGGAATGATACCACCTGCTGAAATCATACGAGGCTCCTTCCTCAATAACACCTTCTTGGATTAATATTTGCAGGGAAACTTCCTTTAAAACCTTCAAACGAGGTATCACTTTGTCATTTACGTACTGAAAGTCTTCCCAATTGTCTTCAATTTGACCAATTTCTGTCATAAGCAAGGCAGATCTGTCATAAGTCTGAGCACATTTCTCCAAGAATCGTTCCATCTGTTTTGAGATATTGTTGATCCAACTCTTAGTTGCTTGGCTTGTGATCCTCATAGCTTCAAGAGTGTCAACGGATTCCGGAGGAAGAGATGATGGAGGAATAAAAGCCTCACTTTCTTGGCGCAAAGGGGCTGTTAGCTGCTGAATGAACTCCATTAGCCTTAAATTTTCTAACTCTAGCCTTTCTTTCTTCTCCTCTGTTTTATCGAATTTCTCCTTGATGGCCTTGGAAGTGTCTGCTAACTCATGGAAATCCTGTTCTATCGTGGTTGGCCCAATGTCCAACGTCGTAACTTCATAATCCATTGGAGTAATCTGATTTCTAGGCTTGTCAGCTTTTGGGACTGCAACTTGTAAGATTCGGGATCCTGCTTCATTCCTGGTAATCTGAGAATACTTTTTAGGCTTCCTTGGCATTTTAGCTTTGCCAATCCTCTCTAAGAAGTCTTGCATGCTTTCAACTGGTTGAACTTCATCTAGTGGTCTAGACTTCTTCATCAAACTCTCAGTCAACCAAGCCGGGATAGTGGACAATTCCATCCCATCCTCTAATTGAATATCATTATTAATTCCTTTCAGAGCAGAAATCACTTCATCTCCCAGCTCTTCATTGTTTTCAAGGATCTCAGTATCCCCCATGCCTTCAATCATCAGCGTATCACCTCCTTCCAAACTCTCAGTGAGGGCTTGCTCTTGGAGAGAATCCAACTGTTCTATATCTTGAAATTCGACTTGTTGCTCATGGCTTGGTTCGATCTCAGCAATGGACACCTTTTCTATTACTCCAACAGATGAAGATGATGGAATTTCACTCACTTTTTGTTTCTTACTCTCCAATTCTCTGTCTGCTGCTTCTTTTTCCTTCGTGTGAAGATCTTCACTCGCTACCTTTCTCTTGCTAGGACATGAAAGTTCATCAAGACTTTCTCCAACTGCCTCACCCTGGCTTTCCTTATTGCTCAATGTGGCATAGGTAAGAGTAACTCCTTTTCTCAATCTGTTGATCTGATTATCTGCCCACTCCCTAGAATAAGCTATAATATCCTTCATCAATATGTCCAAATCAGTCAACTCAGGTTGTGTCCAGTTGGGCAACAAGATAGGCTTGTTCTTTTCCTGTTCAAATTGAGGATGCATGTAGTGTCCGTTGTCCTTTACCTGGTCAGGTATAGGGAATAAGTCACACCTTTTTGCAAGTTCAATTGGAATTCTGGATCAAATCTTCTTCCTGACTCCATATTCGTCCACCAAGTTAGACCAATAGTCTTCAATTTGCATAACATGAAGGGACTTCTTCCCGTGAACTCTCAAGTATGGATCATAATCAGACCTTGGATTATAAAGGCCGAACTTATAAAATTGCAACTCTAACTTTGCTGCCTTGGCTGATTGCAATGAGGGGCAGACTTCTAGCATTTTCCCAATTGCAACTGGAAAATCCACTCCTTGTTTGTTCCTTTTCCCTTGAATAGAATCTATACACGCCAATTGCCTTGCAACTTCAAGCATAACAATCTTGTCTGTGGGATACTGAGGAAGTCTATGCGGAGCATCTGAGAATCCATGAACTCTTATGTATGTAAAGGTCGGAAACTGGATGAACCAAGACCCAAATTTATCAAGCATCACCATAGCCTCCTTAGATAGCCTTTTTTGAACTGCTCCTTGAAGCACTCGCATGATATACATAAGGAAGGCGTCATTGGTTATCTTATAATTGTCCTTGTAATGCAACTGGAGCTGCGGGTAACAATCATATGCTTTGAGCTGATCTTTTCGAAGTCCAACTTCCCCTTTGCATATCAGTCCTCTATACTTAGTAAACCGTGCCAGGATATAAACTATGTAGGAACTCATATAGAAGGTTTTGGTCTTCTCCAAGTTTCTCAACTGGAAATCAATGTTATCACTTATTAATTTTGCCCAATTTATTGCTTCCATTCCCAATACGACCTCCTCCACATATGAAAACATCCATACTTCGAAGAAAGCTCCTTGAGAAGTACCCATAATCCTGTTCAGCATATGAATCATGTCACTGTATTCTGGTTTAAAATTTGTGCAAATTAATCTTTTTGGCAACTTAGAGCGATGTCTTTTGGGTTCCTTGATCCAGTTAGAATTGACTATGTCCATACAGGATTCTTTGGCTTGATCAAACATGGCCTGTGATTCCTTTTGAGTCTTGTTCAACATTTTTTGACGATGAGGAATACCAAATACCTCTCTGACTGAATCCTCCGTAAAATATGCCAAAGTGATCCCATTAGGTGTTTCAATGGATCTTGTCTGTGGATTGTATCTTCTGGCACACTCAACCATTAGCTCACTGCACTGAACTGCAGGTGGAAATCCTGCTGCTTGATGAATTCCGGACTTAACGATGTTAGTTGCAATAGGTGTGGGAATTTCATGCTGAGTACCAAACATCCTTTTCTTGTGTTGAATCGCATTGAACTGCTCAAAGTTGGTATCCGCTACCTTCTTCCATTTCGAGGACAATTGAGATTCTGGATAAAATTCCTTGAGGACTTCCTTTACTTGGGCTTTTCTAACTCCACCTCCTACGTTCTTTGAAGTAGACATTGTGCCTTGTGTTCTGGAATTAATGCGACTTGCAGCTCAAGAAGAAAATAGGAAGGACGCCTTTCTGAAAGAAGTTTGCCTGTGAAGAACTTGACCTGTGAATAATGAAAAAATAAAACTCACAAGCACTTATTTTATAATAAAATGTTTCCTTATTAGCCAGGGTCGATCTCTTCCTTAATTGGGTGCTTTTGCTTTAAAACGAAAAAAGCAATCTTATCCTCTTTTCTTTTTCAAGGCGTCTCCTTTTGGCTTGCTAACTAAGTTTTATTTTAAAATGAAACTTAAGTTATTTTATTCTCCTTTTGCCTTCTAGAAAATTCGACCTTTAAGTGGACTAATCCACTTTTCAATTGGATTTTTCCCTTTTCCAAGGCAACTCCTTTCCTTAGAAATTTTTTTCAATTCTCTCCTTCAAAATTCGACTTTCAACTGGGATTTTCATTTTCTAACTGGAATTTAACTTCATTTTGAAATCCTTCAAGTCCAATTCGAATTTTTACTTGCCTTAGTCAATTTTCATCATTTTCCAACTGGAATTTCGAATTTTCCAACTGGATTGGCAAGATTTCTCAAATAGACGAATTTTAACTGAATCTTTAACTGGATTTCTTTTGACGAATGGATTTTTCAAGTGGACTTTTCAAAGATTCTACTGGATTTCCCAAGGGCGCACCTCTCCAGCCTTAGGCGAATTTCATCACAATTTTCTTGCTTTTATTTGATTTTTTCAATGATCTTCTCTCTTGATGGCGCGACTTTTCAATTGATTTTTTAGCTTTTGCATGCACCTTTTCCTGCTTTTCTCGCTTTTGCATGTGCTTTTCTCATGATTTTTCCAATTTTTAAAGATTTTTGCTTGCTTTTCAATTCCAAAAGTGGAAACTTTCGACTCCACTGCCTGTGAGACCTAGCACTTTCTAAAAATAGAAACTTGCTAAAAATAGAAAAAAGCAAAAAACAACTTTCTAAAAATGGTAAATTCCAGATTGGTCCAGAAATGCCAAAAATGAAAAAAGCAAAAAAAGCAAAAAAGCAGAGTCCCTAAAAAATAGGAAGTGTCAGAATTGAGTGAAAGCACAGGCGATCCTCGTCTACCGGGTCTTCTAAGCACTTCTATGACGTTTACGTTTAGTTTCAGGCCCAAATTCTCAACTTGGCTCGGGTGATGACTCCAGACTTTGACATGAAATTTTCAAGACACCAGAGACTATGAAATTGTTACTCAAAGCTAAACCCTAAGAGCAAACCAGTGAGGGTCCCCATTTGCAATGGGGCGATGTGTGAAATAGGTTACAACAGGTTGTTGCAACAAATTTAAGAAAACAATTGCATAATTGAAGTATGGCATGACCATTGGAAACCTTGTGTAGGAAGATTGTAACAAGTGTCAGCTGTGTGGATGATCTGGGCAAAATCATTGGTTATAAATGCAATCTCTCTCTATGGAAATCTTATTGATCTTTTGCCATATTTAGGAGCTATTGCAAATTTTTTGTTTTGTGTCTACTAGTCCTTATAATAATGCTGTAGTTCAAAAGTCTAAATCCTTTGTATTTCATGTTTTGTAAGTTTGGAGAAGGTTGTTATAAACAAGTCTTTATAATAATGCTGTAGTTCAAAAGTCTAAATCTTGTGTATTTCATGTTTTGTAAGTTTGGAGAAGGTTGTTATAAGCAATTATCCTCTTCATGTGTGAATGTCAATACATTTCAACAAGGAATTTCAAGGGGTGTTAGAATAATCTCTGTGGTCACATTTCTTCCTTATTATTTCTGATTAGTATTTGGTTGCAGTAGTTGTTAAAGCTTTTCAGTAATAACAAACAGGTTCCTGTATTCATGTATGGATGGTTAAAGAACGTTTTGTGATATGAAGTTTTTTGATCTTAGAATTGTATTTAAGGGAAATTGGAACTAGACTGATGGGAACTTGTATGCAATTTCAGGTCTTTGCTCTTTATTGATTCATATTTAACTCTTAGGCTCAGGTTTACAAGCGTGTTTGCACTTTGCTTTAGATTTTGACTTTGTCATTAATAGACCAAGGCACTGATCCTCTTTTGGTAACTAATCATGCTTCATAAATCAATATATATATCAGTATTTTGTAAATGAGTGTAAGTTATGCCCTACCAACTTGCATAAACTCATTGATTTTTACATCTACCATATATTTTGAGAGTCTGCACTTATTAGTTACTTTCACAGAGTTAACGCAAATCTGGGTTTTCATAGGTTACATATGAAATACTGAACTGTAAATGATATTATATTTGGGGATATAAATTTTCTTTTGCATTTTAACCTGATAGTAATTGATGAGAAATTTATAGTTTGAAAAACTAGTAAGCTAGGATAAGGGGTATTTAATGACAAATCTTTGGGATATCGTTATGCATGTGGTATAGCTAGGCCATATGATCATATTCTTTCTTTTCTTATTAGTGTCCATGTAAGATCTATATGAACACCCTGCTTGGCCTAATAGAGCTAGAAGGGTAGAAGAGTTAGCCACTCTTGTTAAGTGGCCCAGATCCCCTGTAGTTTGATCATGAGTCCGACTTAGTCTGTCTAAACCAACCTTGTTCACCAGGTTTAGATTTTGAGGTGTGTCTGCTAGAATTGCAGGGTACTGTTTGGAGCACCAACAATGGGTAGGTGGAAGATCCCAAAAAATAGGTGGGAAGATGGATTATATCTTTTGTGATCATTAGGCATGGTAGAGATGGAATGACATTATATAATGGAATATTTGGCATATGACAAAATTTAAGCTAGTTACCTAGACAGCCCATAGGGGATGTCTATGTCTAAAATATTCAAAGAACAAAATATTGAGAAAAGGGAAATTGATTATCAAAATCCACAGCAAGAGAATGAACCTTCAAAAACAGAGATTCAAACTAGGGTTAACTGCAGAATCTTTGTTTTTTTGGTAGCTTCTCACTTCTTTTGTTATGTTTTTTAATTGTTGGGGTCCCATAGACTGTTTTGGTCTCATGGATGTTATTAAAATCTATCTGTCTACCCATTACCCCAGGCCTTGCATTTAAGGCTGGTTCCATACATTAATAAAATAAGTATGGTTGATCAAATTTTTTAACGAGTTAAAGATGGCATTTCTACTCTATTACATGCTGGAGCATAGAACCTTGTGTCACAAAAGATATGCTATGTTTAAAGTGTAAGCTCATGCCTGTAAGTACAATCATGAGCTTATTTGGTAGCCAAATAGATGGAGTCCACATCTCATAGATATAGCATTAGTAAAAGCTGAATTGGCCTCAAAACATAAATAAACCCAGCAATGAATATAATATTTAACCAAAACTTTTCAAACCAAAAACCTGACTAAACAGAGCATACATAGTCCTAGGTGTCCCACACTTCTGATGTCCATTTCTTGTGTCTGAGCCAATAGATGCATCATGGAAAACGGTTTATTTTTCTTTTCTTCCATGGCTATTATCTGCAGGACCAGACCAATATTGTGGGCTCCATATGTATGTCTGAAATGAAAGTTCCTTTTAATTGAAAAAGTGGGCAAGTTCTTTCACTTGTGCTGATAGCTTGGTATTCTAATGTTTGTGAGATTGAGCTTCTAATCTTTCTCCTACCATGTGCAGCTCGGCAGATGGTTATGTTCAGTGCAACTTGGCCACCTAGTGTTCATCAACTAGCCAAAGAGTTTATGGACCCAAACCCTATAAAGGTATTTATGTTGGTTCCTAAGGAAATCAGATTATTTACCAATATCAAGCATGTTAGTTTAACCTCAATTAACAGAAGAAAGATGGTTTTCAACTTTTACAGGCCACATAGTTTCTTAAACTGGTTCAATGCAGTTATTGCCTGAGTTTAATGATGTTTCGCTGTATGATCATAATTAACACACATATTTGACATTTGTAATTATTTCACCTCTCTAGTAGAATTGATTTGTCTGATTCTACCACAAAATTGATAATCCAGCAAAGTACACTTACATGAAGAACCTTTTGTTCTAGGTGGTGGTTGGGTCCCAGGATTTGTCTGCAAATCATGATGTGATGCAGATAGTGGAGGTATGAGATTCAACTCTAGAGAATTGAATCACATTATTGGCATATTATGGCAGCCCATAAGCTTCTGTTTATCCTCAAATATAAATTCTGGAATTCTTGTGGTTTGAAATTCCATATACATTTTGAAACATTAATTTTGAAACTTGAATCAAGCCAAGATATTTTTACAATGTTCTTTAAATAGCTTCACTTCCTCTTTCAGTTTCAGTGCATCAGATGTGAATGAGTGTATCATGGTTGAACCCTTAAAAAGTAGCAATTTAGATACAGTTTAGAAGAATCCATGTTCTATTGTTCGACTTAACACAAACCCCCAATCTCTCATTTTCAGGTTTTGGATGACCGAGTAAAGGACACACGATTGGTTTCATTGCTTGAGAAATACCACAAATCTCGCAGGTACTTTCTTGGTTATGCAGTGTTGGACATTTGTGTGGCTGGCAAGGATTTAAAGAAATTTTGTTTTGGTTGATGTTATCAAAATATGTTGATGCTATTTGTATAACTTCCAAAGCATTGAAATTGAACCTATGTTGCCGGTTTTGTACCCGCAAGCCCCGAACCCGGTTCGGGTACGCACCCGGTTCGGGTTTGTCTGCGGGTACGTGTTGGGTACGCATAGGATGTGCGCCCAGCACTGTGGGTTCGCCAGGGTTCGCGGGTGCGCGAACCCTGGCGAACCCACAATGCTGGGCGCGCACCCTGTGCATACCAAGCACGAACCCGGGCGAACCCATGGGCCAAGTTAAAGAAAAAGGGCCCAAACTTGCGCGAACCCTGGCGAACCCACGCTGGCGCGCACCCTGTGCATACCAAGCACGAACCCGGGCGAACCCATGGGCCAAGTTAAAGAAAAAGGGCCCAAACTTGATTAAAAAACATTTTTTTAAAAAAAAATTTTCCTCCTAACCCTAAAACAGCATTGATCATTTCATAGTGATGATTTCCATTGTGATAATTCAATGTGTAATGCAGAGGCAAATCTGGGAATCAATACTAAGCCATTCCAACTTTCAAATATGATTGATACACAATAGATAACTACTCAAAAATTAATATCAGACCTGTACATACTCAGAATAACCAACAAAGAGCAGATCACAGTATTCCAAAACTATGCCAGACCACAGCAATACAAACTGAGCTTATATTTGCAGCAGATACATTACATACAACGACCAGAATTGACAGCAACCTCAAAAATTTGCAGTAGATAATAGTACAACAGATAATCAGCATTACAACATTACTATCCACTCCATAGATACTAACAGTAAATCTGATAACCCAAATCTGAAACATACTACTCAATATTGGACTGAGTTTACCAAGCATATTCAGAAATACATATTCAGACTTATTGCAAGAACTTCCTGTGTTATGTTTAGAGCTGATGTATGAAGTTAATCCTCAGAAAATTAACAGCAGATAGAAGAAAGTCTGTACTCAATCTGAGACAAGGTTATAATCTTTTACAACTTCTCACAGTCTATTTGTAGCAGCAAATACATTGATTTATAACACCAGATAATAGAATGAACAGCAGTTACAAGTAATACAATGAGTTTATAAATATCTCAGACCTGGGAATGTGTTTGCCAGGGTAAATGTATGATGAATCTTGCTCGATCAATGATCAATGATCGTGAATATTTATCTTTGGCATTTGGCATTGATCAATGATCAAGTATCATACTATGAAATGATTTAGTTTTACAATTCTGTATATTTCTCTTTTCTTTTTTTTTGTGTATATATATATATACGTACCCAAACCCCTAAATTTTTTTTTCACGTACCCATGTACCGGGTTCTCGTACCCGCATCCGTCCCCGAACCCGAACCGGTAACTTAGAATTGAACATTAGCTACATTACTCTTATGTCCTAGTCTAGAATTTATTTTTTATCCTATGTGTTTATTAAGAAAGACTGGACAAATTGAACATTAGCTACATTACTCTTATGTCCTATTCTAGAATTTATTTTTTATCCCATGTGTTTATTAAGAAAGACTGGACATTTCTAGAATTTGTTTTGTGGACAAGTCCTTGCGGTGTACTTTGTAAGTTTTCTAGACTATTTTGGTTTTCTAGGTTATTTATAAGGTAAACAGATGATAGTTGTGAGAAAGCTGTAAGTTTGAATCCATGCACCAGCTGAGAATCGCAATAGTCTGTTTTACTAGTGTACTACAGTATTTGAGTTTGTGTAACCTTATGGGTTTTTCACTGAGCAGATTATTGAATATGAACTGACTTGAGCATTGACTACTTTTATATGATAAGGGAGCTAGGACATGTGATTTAGATCTGGGGTAAATGTTTTTTTGAGCATATCTTCTAGTTTCTGCAACAATAGTTCTTCCTTTCTCATGGCTATTTGTAATGTTTGTAATGGATGGCTTTATCTTCTCAATATTTGGGGAATTAACCAGTTAAGGTTCATCCCCTTTGTTAGATACACCTTTTCATTAATGGGTTTTTCCTTGTATTTCTAATGTTTTGCTTCTTGGGTCCTTAAAGTTATTTCTTCTGGTTAGAGTCCCATTGACCTGTTTTTGTCATGTGTAGATATAATTTTGTTCTTTCTTTCTTTTTTTTTATTCAAGGGGTAAGTGAATTTGACCCGGAGCTATGAACCAGAATACAACCAATCAACAATACCACCCCAAAGGGGTTTGAACCTTGGTGGCAAGAACAGCAATGCCACCTTTAAACCAACACACCATGCCAATATCGGCAATTTTGTTCTTTCTTTCTTATTGGCAACTGACCTAAGTAATTTAATCCTGGACCTAAACATTGCAGCACAATATCTTTTTTAGACATGACTTATTTTGCAATTATTGTTGCACTTAATGGTTGGTTGGACTTACCTGGTTAAATGTGAATTTTGCTCCAGGAACCGTGTTCTTGTCTTTGTATTGTACAAGAAAGAAGCAGTGAGGGTTGAATCAATGGTGCAAAGAAGGTAATGACTAGTCATTTCTCCTTACATTATACTAAGAAGGATGTAGAAAAGTAGAAGTGGGTGGTTGATTTTTCTTGCATGGCTTATATATTTAGCAAATTGACAGTATAAATGTTCATTGCATACAACTAAGCTATAGAGTAAAATCAAATATGTTCATTTCTTTGCTCATAAGTTTGGACGGTATGAAAGGATTGCTAATTAGATGGAATTGATCTCTTCTATTTTTTATTGAAGATTTTTTGACATGATACGTCGAGTATTGTATTTTCCTGCCGTTGCCATTCTTCTGAAACATGTTAATGGAGTATGCAGAGTTAAATTCACTTTTTTGTATTTGCATTGCTGGTAAGTGTTTTAAACATTAAACAATAACTCATGGAAACTACTGATCAGTGGCACTCATTTGCAATCGAATTGAAAAGATACAAGAATGCAATAGACAAGAGGAAAAGGGAGTGTTATATTATTAGCAGTTACAGTGAACAAAGGTGCTGCAGTTGTGGACATATTTTTAATTTATTTTTCTGGTTGATTAGAATCTGGAGAAAAGAAAATGAAAACCAAAAATTTTCTCAGTTATTAATGCATATACGTTTGGGCTGGAGCTGATTTTATTCTAAGCAGCATTTGTGAATTGAATGGGCTCAAATGACAGCATTTATAGACCCTGACTCACCTTGATATTCTTTGCATACAAGTTCAACCTCTTTCCTACAAGATTATAACTTAAAAAATTGACATTAAGTGATGTCCTTTTGGTGAAGCTTTTGTAGAACTCCCCCTCTAGAAGATGTTTACACTGCTTGATTACCTGCCAATTTTAGGTAGCATAAAATACACAAGAAAGTACAGTAATAAACTTGAGCAGCATTTGGAGGTGCACTCAAGGAATAACTGTAAACTTGTTGATTTAGTTGCTATATAGAAGTTAGGTGCTATGAATGGTGCCTGGTTCAAACTGGTTTGTGATGAGCATGTGTTATTTCTACTTTCATAATGACATTTCTATACTTTATCTTGTGATTGGTTGGCAAGACTTATTTGGTCTAGTTTCAATTATGGAGGTTCTTGACAATTTTTTGTACTCGTCTCCCCTTATGTTGATTTATTGTGTTTGTTCTTATGTTGATCATTTTCTAGATCCATCTTACACATATAGTAATCAAGACAATTGTAATCCATGGGTGAGATGTTGTATCATGTTGAAGGAAATGACTAGATTGATTCATTTGGAAGTTCAATTGGCAAGAGAGTAGACAGAGAAGAGTAATGAACAGTATAAAAATTATTTAAAGACCTGAGACCATCAAATCTCAGTACACTATGATAATAGGAACATAATAATGAGAAATGATAGGATACTTAAGGAAGTGCCTTTGCATAAATAGGAGCCACTACCAACAATGGGGATGGTTGACCATGCCAATTATTTGACCAGCATATCACCATACATTAATTCATATCCATTATATTTATTCTTTAGTTTAGAATTAAGTAGCTGCTACCCTACAAATGTGTGGGACAACTGTAAGTGGTGGCGAATGCCTACCTTTCTTCATCAATTTGTGTGCCTTTCTCAGATATGAAAAATGGGACAAGTATTAGTGTGTTAGAATTTATTGGCAAGCATAAATGCAAATAGCATGGTGCAAGGTACCACATATTGCTTGCTGTGTGAACCCCAAGTGAGCTATATAAATCACAGTATCAAAAATCATTAATATATTATGATAAATTGCTGCTTGACCCAATCAGCAATCCATTCTGAATTGGATCATTGATTTTGTCCTCTTTTCATTGTAATGATTCCTGAGGCTGCTGGTTTTCCTCTGATTGCTGGCATGATTCCGAAGGCTAGTTTAATTGCAATTAAATTGTGTTTTTTCAATTTGCTTTTAAAATAGTTGCATTTTGAATTTCCTATTGAAACCTCTTTTTTTCATTGCAGATTTGGATTTTGCCAATGTAACCAAACATTGGATCAATTAAGACACTCAAGGGCACTCATTCTTCAGTGAATATCTGTTTCATTCTCGTTCAATTAGGGGCTAATTATTGCTTTGTGGCCTCAACACTCACATTATTTGAAGGGTTTGGAGTATGGTTAAAAGCAATGTTATTGGGTTCCCCTAACCCCCCTGGTACTCGTATGGGTATGGTTCAAGTCTAGGTTCTGGGCTGGTTCCCCATTGGGTTTGTCCAGGGTTCCTCTCGGACACCCTGGGTTTTGTGGGAACCCCTGGTTCTCCCTGATCTAAATTTGCAACTATTGGTTTGAAGTTTTGAAGTTTTCTTGAAAGATTTACCAAATAAAGCATAATATTCACATAACAGAAAATAGAGAGATGCTGGAAGCAAATATAATATTATATCAGAGTTGTGAAATTACATTGAAAGCATTCATACCTGGAAACAATCCTCTGATGGTGAAAAACCTTATTTCTGAAACTCTCTATAAAACCGATGAAGCACAAATAGAACTCTTGAATAAAGCTCTCATAGGCAATGATTTAGCTGATCTTTCACAACCTCACAATCGTAGAACACTGAAGAATTCTTGTTCTCCAATGGTAGAAAATCACTGTAACCCTTGTCTCAGACAAATGCACAAAGACGTAAAAAAAAGAAGCAATTTCAAATGATCATAATTGAATGAGGTTGAATTGCCTTCTTTTCTCCTTATATCCCCAAAAGGCACGATTCCCAAGAAGTCACGACTTTTGGCATTTAAAATACATTTAAATGTATTAAAATCTCTTTAATAGTCTTTTATTTCACTTTACCAAGTGGGCGTACCTTTTTAATGACTTAAGTGATTTTGATTTTCACTTTATAACATTTAAGTCATTACTTTATAATATTTTAAGTGGCTTTTAATTATTATAAAGTCGAATTATAACTTTATAATATTAAATGACTTAACCACTAAAATATTAATATCTCCCTCAATTCTCAGTGTTTTGACGTGTCGTCAGAAGCTAGCGAACACTGAACTACAAAGGCCTGCACTAAGCCCAACACTAAACTGAAGGGGTGGAAATGATAATATCCACCATCATCTGCCACTAAGATCCCCTATCCACACACGTTAGCCTACGAGGATCCAAATAATAAGCTAACCCCTCTGCAATTGATACTGACTAGAGTGGGGACATTACAGTCCGCCCTCCCCGAATTTGCTTGTCCTCAAGCAAACTCAAAGCTGGATGCTGTGATATGCTCTCGCTCTCCTACGTAGCATCCTTTGCCGACAAATCTCTCCACTTAACCAAATATTCCTTGATAACCCGCCTCCGAAAATGACGCTCTCTGGAATCCAGGATGGCCTTAGGTACTAAAATTAGTTTCCCCTCATCATCCAGGGGTGGTAAGTCTGAAGAGGGAACTATATGCTGTCCCAACGCCTTTTTGAGGTATGACACATGGAATACACTGTGCACCCTACTGTCTGCCAGTAAGTCTAACTCATAAGCCACCTCACCAACACGCCTAACAACCCTGAATGGCCCATAGTAGCGTGGCTTGAGTTTTTGTGTGCCCCTCTTCCTAAGAGTGGACTGCCTATAGGGTTGTAGCATCAGATAGATCACATCTCCGATCTCAAATGATCACTCAACCCTCCTTTGATCAACATATTGCTTTTGCTGATTCTGAGCCTTTTGAATGTTTTCATGAAGGGCTCATGATATCTTGGTTCTCCTGTAACAGATCCCCAACACTCGGTACTTTGCAATCACTCAGTAATAAATCGAGGAAACTGGGAGCATCATAGCCATACAATGCTCTGAAAGGTGTCATCTATATACTCATATGGTGAGTGGAATTATAGCAGTACTCCCAAAGATGCAACCACTTCACCCAAGCCTTCTGCTGCCTCGAAATGTAGTTCCGTAGGTATCCCTCCACCCATTTGTTGACAATCTTTGTCTGCCCATCAGTCTGTGGGTGGTAGCTAGTGCTCGGAGTAAGCTCTGTCCCGCATAGTCGGAATAACTCCTGCCAGAAGTTACCCACGAACCTACTATCTCTGTTGTTGACAATACTCCGAGGTAACCCATGCAACCTGTATACCTCGTGAAAGAATACATTTGCTACCTGTGTAGCTAAATAAGTAGTGGTGATCGGGAAGAAATGTGTTTATTTAGTCAACCGATCTACTACCACATAAATGTTGTCTCTCTCTTAAGCTTTCGGCAAGCCCGTAATAAAGTCCATAGACAAGCATTCCCACTTCCTCTCAGGAATAGGAAGCGGCTGAAGTAACCCTGCGGGGTAAGTATGCTCTTGTTTTTTCTGTTGACAAACAGAGCACTCCTTGACATAACGAAGAACATCGGATTTGAGACCCTTCCAAGTGAATCTCTCCCGTACCTGCTTGTAGGTCTTAAAGTATCTCGGATGACCAGCCATAGGTGAATCATGGAAAGTCCTCAATACCCTGTTCCTCACATCTGAACGTGGGACCTGTTGTGACCTTTTCACACATCGCCCCATTGCAAATGGGGACCCTTTGTTTTTTTTGCTTTTTTTGCTTTTTTCCTTGGCGTCACAATTGCTTATCACCAGTCTTTTACAATGAGGAGTTAAAGTTCTAAGAGTTGCCTGAGTCAGTTGGAGAAATTGAGCCTAGATCACTGTGCAAGCGTCATCGCCATGCTTAGAAGGCCTGGGAGACGAAGATTGACTGTCATTTCAGTCAATTCTGACACCTCCCAGTTTTTAGGGTTTTTCACCTCGGGCTCCCTATTTTTTAGGACCCGCTTTTTTGGCACTTTTGGGCAATTTTGAGATCCCTATTTTTTAGGGTCTATTTTTGGAAAGTTGCTATTTTTGGAAAATTTCTATTTTTAGAAAGTTTTTATATTTGGAAAGGGCTCGAGTTTCAAAAATCCACTCAGAAGTTCGAAAAGATCAACAAAACTCTCAGAAAATTGATTTGAAAATTTTTGAATTCATGGTGAAATTCTGGAAAATCACAGAAAAAAGTTAAAAATCTGGAAAAATTGCTTGAAAATGGTGAGAAATCTGGTAAAAATCACAGAGAATTCTGGAAAATCTCAGAAAAATGGTGGAAAATCTAAAAAACCAGTCAAGAAATCATGTGAAATCTGAGAAATTCATGAGAAATCTGAACAATCATGGCGAGTTGATCATGGTGAATTCGCCTAAGTTTGGATTCATGGAGTCCAACCAATATGGAGAAGGGAGAAGTTAGTGTCAGAAAGCTTCAGCTAGGCATTATGAATGGCAGAAACAAGAAGAAACTCCGCCCAGCCTTATGGAAATGGCCTGAAATCTGGTGAAGTCCGCCCTCAGCAGTATAAAGAAGTGGCCAGACATAAGCTGAAGTCCGCCCTTGGTGGCATGGAAATTGATAAAGTCCGCCCCAAGCCAAGACTTATGGCAAGAAGCTTGATGAAGTCCGCCTTTGGAAATGGCCTGAAATCTGGTGAAGTCCGCCCTCAGCAGTATAAAGAAGTGGCCAGACATAAGCTGAAGTCCGCCCTTGGTGGCATGGACATTGATAAAGTCTGCCCAGCTAGAGGGAAAATGGCAAGAGTTAGGCTCAATTCTGCCCTTGAGAAAAGACTAAGGATGGCATAAAGATGTAGCAAGTCCGCCCACCAAATGGAGAATGGCTTAACAAATGACCAAGTCCGCCCTTGGACACAAAGCAAGAAGTAAAGGAAAATGGCAAGCCAAGTGAGCAAGTCCGCCCCTATCCAAAGGTTCAATGGCAACAAAACATAGCAAGTCCGCCTTGGGTAAAATGGAATGGCGAGCAAACAAAGGAAGTCCGCCCTTGGCCAAAGACAAAGTGGCTAAACATTAAGCCAAGTCCGCCTTGGATAAATGGTTAAGTGACAAGCAAAAACCTAAAGTCCGCCCCAAGCCAAGACTTATGGCAAGAAGCTTGATGAAGTCCGCCTTTGGAGATGGCTTATAAATGAGTGAAGTCCGCCTAGCTTAAGATTTGATGGCCTAAACATGGGCAAAGTCCGCCACATCAAAGAGAAGATAGAAGATTTGAAATTTTGCCTAAGTATGAACATTGGCAAAAAAATAAAAAATATATACTTGGCATTTTAGAAAATTCGCCTAAGTCCAAAATGTCTAAAGAAAATCACGCCAAACATTTTTGGACAATTAGAAATCATGGCGAAATAATTTTGGACGAAAGAAGTTACGGCGAAATAATTTTGGACAATTACAAATCATGGCGAAATAATTTTGGACGAAGAGAGGTTATGGCCAAATAATTTTGGACGAGAAGAGGTTATGGCCAAATAATTTTGGACGAAGAGAGGTTATGGCAAAATAATTTTGGACGAAAGGAGTTATGGCAAAATAAAATGGACGGAAAGAAAATTAAAAGCTTGAAAGTGAAATTTATAAAAATCTTTCAAAACTTATCTTGAAAAGTCATCTTTAGGAGAGAGAATATCTAAAATAAATTTATTTTGTTTCTTGCAAGCGGATGGCTACACAAGGCGAAGGAGAAAATAGCAAAGAAAGTGTAAAGTCCGACTTGAAGGGAGATGAAAGAAAACTTGGGGAGTCCACCCTTGCACATCGCAAGACCAACGGGAAGTCCACCAAAAATTTGGCATCATGAAGACAACGGCAGGCACATCGTCAGGTACATCCATCTTACGCAAGCCAAATTCAAAATTGAAGACAAATCCACCGGCGAAGTTCATTTGAGCACGAAAATGGCCAGAATCTTGAAGACGTTACAAAGTGAAATTGAATAGCCAAAATTTGGCTAAGTATGGGAAATTCTCCATTGAGAAAGTTCCAATTTCTTTCATTGCAGCGAAAGCACAAGGGAGTTCCTCTCCAAATTCAAGGCACGTGAAGGAATTCCAAAGCAATCCGAGAAGAAAGCCTTAGTAACTTCAAGTCTAAACAGGTGCTCCAAGGTGAGGTGAGAAGAAGAAGCCAAAGTAATCCAAGTGCAAAGGACAGAATCATCGGCAGGAAAAATATTCTAAGGCAAGAACATGGAAAAGGAACAAAATAAACCAAGGAAGGCATCCAGCACGTTGAGGTGGCGCCTCGTCATCTTCCAACCAATCAAATTGTTCCAAATCAACATGCAACAACTTTCTATTTTATCTGTTGGTTCATATTTGGTAAAAAGGACAAGTGTCCTCGAATGTAATTTTCTCATTGGTCGAGGGGTACAAACCCTAATTAGGGTTTTATTTTGTAATCTCGGCCGTTGATTCCAAATTAATCTTGGCCATTGAACTGTAATCGGGGATCCTATAAATTAAGCTCAACCCCTCATTTGTAAAGCATGGGAGCATGTTGCAAAACATGTTGAGATAAGTAATTGTTGTGTATGACTGCCAAAGTAATAAGTAATGCATGCATTGTTTTGATGGTGATTGCTTCTCTTATTTTGGAGTTGGCATGGTTCTTATCCCTCATCATAGTTTAGATTTTATTTTATGTATGTTAGATGAATGCAAGATTTGATAAGTATTGATTTATGGTGAAACTTTTTGCTCATATTTTCTTTGAATGGATGATTTTCATTCAATGCGTAAAGTTAGCTTGAGCTTATTTTGTGGATGCTTAACTTCTGTCTGGATACTTATTGTTCGATTTGATGGTAGTTATTCATGACGTGAAAATCATAAGCACATTCCCTTGAAGATTGCACCCCCTGTGTGTAGTTGTCGTTGAGTATGGCGAAGCAAAGCGTGGTTATTGGTTCCACCAAGTCAATACCGTCTCTTGAATTCTTAGAAAGTAGATTAGAACTTCTAAACCTTTATCTCCTTTTTTTAGTTTGTTTGATCCATGACCCAAACGGTAGAGCTTCATTGTGAATTGAACAGGCCTAGCATAAGTCCCCTTGTCATAACCAGCAAATCACATCAAACCACAGAGCTCATCCACACCTAACTGAAACATTGGAATTGCCGTATGATCTTTCTTGCAATCTTAGCATACGAGGTAGTTTTTCAAGAGGGGATAGAGCGTCTTTGACACTTTATTCTAGAATGTTTGTTGTGTCATAAAACACGCATCAACAGGACCAAGAATATTCTCTCTTTGTAAATGATGAGGTCATTCACAAGAGAGTACCTGCTGTCCTGTATTGTCCCATCAATAATGCCAAAAGCCCATAGATTCTTGGCATACTTTGCTATGATCATGTGACTCCAATCCTCTAAAATCATTGCCATTGAGCGCAAATGGGGACGACGAGATAAAGTGTCAACACCAACGTTCTGAGTCCCTTTGACATAGGAGATGTCAAAATCATATGGCTGTAACTTGCTGACCCATTTCTGTTGACGTTCGTTCAAGTCCCGCTATCCAAGGAAATGCTTCAAGCTGTTATGAGTCTTGACACAAAACTTGCTGCCAACTAGGTACTGCCTGAATTTGGCCATAGCATGCATGATAGCCAACATTTCCTTGTCGTAAATACTGAAGCTCCTCTCAGGACCCCTTAGCTTCCTACTCTCGAAAGCTATTGGATGACGGTCCTGTGTCCAGCGGCTGAAGTAACCCTGAGTGTACCATCTTTCTTCTTTACCAAAACAACTGATGAGGCGAAAGGAGACGTCCTCGGCCTTATGTGTCCCATAGCTAAAAGTTCCTTAATTGTTTTCTCAATTTCATCCTTCAAACGCTTTGGGTGCCGATATGGTGTGAACATGATGGGCTTGGTGCCCCCCTCCAATTCAACAATGTGCTCTATGCCTCTATCAGGAGGTCTACCATATGGAATGTCACTGAACACTTTTGCATGCTTAATTCTAAGCTCCTGAACATCTAGATGGTAGGGTGTTTTGTGCTGCTCCTTATACGTAGGCATCAGTTTACAATTTGCTGCCCACTCTACCATGTCATGTCTAATCAATCTCTCCATTCTCCTGAGAGTAATCATTTTAAAGTTGCTGTCCTCAATGGCTTTAAGTACATGATTAGTCCCATCAACCTTGAATTTCATTTCCATCTCTCTAAGGTTGAGTGTAAATTCACCTATTGCATGAAGCCACTTCATGCCAAGGACTACATCTGTGCCACCCATGTTAACCACATAGAAATCTGCTTTAAACTCATAGTTATTGAGTTTCATAGGCAGATCTAGAATCATTCTCTCACAATTGAGAGTATAACCATCAACAATTTTCACTCTAATACCTTCAAACTGCTGAGTTTGAATTCCACGTTTTTCCACTAACCATGCATCTATGAAATTGTGTGTTGCACCTGTATCAAGCAAGGAAATGACTCTTTGACCAGCCAAGAGTCCACGTAACCTGAAGGAGCCTTCTTTTTGCATACTAGACATATGAGCTTCCTCTAGCTCTATTTCTCCTTCATTTTCCACTTCATTTTCTGAACTATCAACCCCTGAAGTCTCTTGATCAGCTTGCTGGTCTGCTGTATCAGTCATGTTTTCATCCTCATAAAACCACTCCATGTGCCTATTTTGCCCTTTAGGCTTGAGAGGACAATTGTGGTTTAGATCATAAGGACCCTTGCTATAAAAACACAGTTTTCTCCTACACAAATCATTGATTGTTTCCCTATCCAAAGGGGCTGCAATTTTTTTCTTTTGATCCACATTTTCTGATTTCTTTGGATCAGATTTGCTGTTATTGTAGGATGAAGATGGTTTTGATTCGAACTTACTATGTGAAGTTGTAAGTTCCATGCTACGAGCTTTCCTCATAGCCTCCTGCAAAGTTGGGGGATCAAATGCCTTGATCCAACCCTTAATAGGCTCATATAAATGCTCAACAAAAAGTATGACCAGCCTCCTCTCTGAGATGCCTGTAACCATAGTTGGAAAACTCGCCCCAACAAAAATTGGAGAGTTTTTTAAAATTCGCCAAAAACTTGGAAAAAACTCGGCAAAAAACTCAGGAAATGAACAAATTGCTTAAATTTCATTAAAAACACATTTTTTTTGCAAAATTCAATGACAAGATGAATCCAATGAATCCATAAATGAGTACAAAAGTGTTTTCTATTAATTTTGATTGACTTTAATGTAAATTGATTACAAAATCTCATTCTCATGCGGAATCCCGATGGCTAAAAGCTTGAAAGTCTGATACATGAAAACAGTAAAACTAGAACTAGAAGCAAATACTAAACAACAACTAAATACAACATGCTAGGCTTTCCTCTTCCCTAGTCTAGCAACAACTAGGGAAGAAGGGGTGGGTCCTCTAGTCCTGCCGCGTGTGCGTGGTGCTGGTGGTGGTGGCTGCGGTGCTACTGCTGCTGGCTCTGGCTGAATCTCATCCAACCCTACATCTTCGACTCCTGATGCACCCACATCCTCCATTGTCTCTCTCTCGAAGTCAAGGATTTCATCTGCGCTAAACAATGGAGGCTGCTCCTCTCGCCTTGTCCAATCACTATAAGGATCTATCTCATCTAAGTCAATAGGATCCAGTGATTTTTCTTCAACTCTCTTTATGCGCAACCGAAGGTTGTATTGCACAAAGACCAGGTCATTGAGGCGCTTTTGTGTTAACTTGTTCCTCTTCTTCATGTGAATGGACTCGAACAAGCTCCAATTGCGCTCACAATTGGATGCACTACAAGGCTGACATAGAATGCGGAGGGCAATTTTTTGTAGATTTGGGGTTTTTCCACCCCAATTTTTCCACCAAACATCTGCAAAAAAAGAAAAGAAAATTGAAGAGTTAGAAAACAAAGTCAAAGACTCAAAAGTCAAAAGTCAAAACACATTTTATCAAATTCTAAGATGCATGTGAAATAAACTTAAAATTTAAAGACTCCAAATTTTATACCTGGTGCTATAGTGGTTCTTCCTCCAACAGCCAACTCCGAAGAAAAGAGATTACTAGTT